>JACXGI010009267.1:16716-31021 GCA_016801175.1 Esox masquinongy
GGGGGGGGGGGGGGGGGGGGGGGGGGGGGCTCGTTCGTGAAACGGAAGGAGAGCGACGCGGAGAGAGATTGTTTCAGGGCGCAATGTAATAACAAGCCATTCTTCGTGGTGATGATGCCCGTTAGCTAAAGGTTTCAGCAGATTTGTCCCGCAACGTTTTTCTCCACATTAAGGGGCTACTCTACGTGCAGAACGTGCACGCACACCCCCGCTCCTATCAAATCGCGCTTTATGTCAAGATCCCTTTCTTAAGCATTTTTATTGCGTTTAATCACATCATTTTCCATGATGATATTCTCACCGAATGAATAACTGTCGTGATGCAGTGGCTGAAGGAGGGAAGGTGTAAAAAAGAGCTGGTTGGCGTTCTCTCTCATCGTGTTTGCTTTAACCCTGTTAAATGAAAGGACTAAAGCTTCTTCCCTGCTTTAAATTGCCTGATTATAAAGATATGGCGGCTTTGAAATAATTCAATCCATGACAAAAGCTAATTACAGGCAGGTAATACCCTGTCAGATTTAATGCATCCCATCACTCAGAACATGCAGAGGAGCTTTTTATGACAAGTCTCATTACCAATCAGCCTTTTAGTGTGAGGCCCATATCACTCTATACAGTCCTGGTCAAAACTAGTGCACTTTATAGGGGCAGTGGTACCAGTTGGGAGTCAATCTCTTTGACTGAGCTTTTGATTGGCATGGTCCTGCATGTTAACTTGACTTCTTCCTTTCGTGTCTTCTTCCTCTCTCTCTGTCGTATCTTAATCTTCCCATATCTTTCTCTCACATTTCTGTCCGTCATAGATAATATGATTTATTAAAGACATCTGATGGAGGCATTTCTTCCTAGTTTTAACTGTCATTTATATTACGTTAAAGGTAACTTTAACTCTGATATGCAGTCATGCGAGGAAAAGCGGGATTTTTGTCTGCGGAGTTGTAGTTATTTAGTGGGTGTGAATGTATGTGTTTGCGTGTGTTTCCGTGTGTTCGACAACGTTTAATTAATTACAGTTTGGATTTGAATAAAGATCTAGTTTAACTGCCAATCAGTCATGGCGTACAAACGACACTGCCAACTGCAGAGCAGGTGCGCATGCCCATTATTTAATATAGCAGAAAGAACGTGGAGAAAGAGCTGAATAAAAACCACGAGACATTATCAATTTAATCATCCTCTATTAGACCACTGTTTTGCTACAGTAGGTATCTTCTGTCTCACAGCACCCTCCTGCTACATCAACATAACAACATATTGCCTGCATAACGTGTTTATATCGGATTAACGCTATGTTACTTGTGCTAGCATGATGAAGAAATATGTCCCAGGTCTTGGCCATTTGCTTATACACACCTTCGTAACTGACCGCGGTGTTACTCATTGATTGTAATAGACATCAATAACATTTAATCATGTGAGTGTTATGGCATGGAATATGACCTATTGACGGTTTGGCAGAGGTCATGTAGTGATATTCATGCTCTTGCTTGACCCTGCGCGATCCGTCTCCATGAAAAGAGTAGCCCATCAAGGTGATTTTAAAAAAGCATTATGAAATCTTATAAAGCAACTAGATGTAACATCAACTAAATGTATATGAGATGAACCTATACAATTTCCAGAGAGAACCGCGATGACATTTCTCAAATATTTAAAGGAGTCCTGGCTTCATTGACTATTGTCCTTTCTTCGGCCAACTTCTTAGACTGTGCAGACTCTACTGACTCTCCACAGACATAGAGTAAAGACAGTGATGCATCCCCTGCCATAAACAAACATGGAAACTGTAAGCTCTGAAGTACTGTCGGTGCCATTTCGCATCTTGAGTGCGCGCCCAAGAACGGAAACAGAAAGATCATTTAAAAAACTGAGTATTTGAGGGAGGGGTAGGGTGGGAGGGGAGGGGTAGGGTGGGAGGGGAGGGCGCTCAGCACGCACGCACGCGCCCGTTAGTCTGCGAGCTGTGGGTAATAAGTGAATGAATGACCTTATCATTGTCATGGTGAAATGTCTCTGTGGAACTGCGGGATTGGGTTTGAAGATAATAAAGCGCAGCTTTACTTTTCCCCCTCTCCAGTAGCTGCTATTGCATAGGCTAACCACGGCTCGGCTCAGCGCAGCGGCGGATATAAGGAGGAACACCTGTAGCTTTTGTTGTCTCTAACAACTGCCTCGTCTCAGCACGTTCATGATCTGATGATCTGTTGATCCACGAGGACCTCATTATTTCGGCACCGAACACCACTCCGCTGGCCAGTCCGTCGTAGAGATATGTCAGTTTGTTGAACTTCACGCACAGAGGGAATATATAGGCAGTTGGATTGTTGAAGCGCGGTGGTGCCCGTTCAGAAGTTAGCCTTCTATTCAGCGTAACTTGGTTTAGAAAGGTGAGTTGAGGAGGACGTGTTTTAATAAAAAATATAGGTTTGGACTATATTCACTTTGGCATTAGCCTATATACCCATCGATGACGCACCCCGATGAAAGTGAGTTAATCTTTCAAATTGTTTTTTTAATGGAATTATGTTCTAGTCCTGTTATGACAGCCTATTATTTCAGTAGTAGCAACCTGGTCTAGTACCTGGTCTCTCTAGTCAGAAAACAGCCTGTCGTCGTTTTGCTGAATTTGTTCGTGGAATAAATGCTTTATTAGACTGACCTTTCGTCAAATGGCATGTTGTGGGTTCCAGCCGCGCTCTGGAATTTGGGATCCTTTCAGGTGTTTTCAGTGAAGTGACGTTACGGTTATATTCATTAGGCCTATCTATATGACCATACACACACACGCACACGCACACACACACACACACACACACACACACACACACACACACACACACACACACACACAGGCTATATATATATATATATATATGCGTGTGTGTGTGTGTTTGTGTGTAAAACTCTGATTTGGAATGTTCATTCTATTAATCTCTCTGAAAGCTGTCCAATAAATGACTTGGGGTTGTTCCTCTTTTTTTTCATTGTGATATGAAACAGATTAAAACTCTCATTAGCCTACTGGCAGGTCCGTATGCGCACTGAAACCGCCCGCTGCAAAGGCTATGCACTGTAGTCTGCTACGCCAACGAGCAAGCTGATAGCACGATAGGATTTGAAGATTAGGGCGCCGCGAAGGGGTAAGCATATGCCTTTGTCATCCGCTGTCATTTGTTCGCTGGCTGCCACTCGCCAAGCTCTCTGCGACTGACTATGCTGTGTGCTGGCTGGCTGGCCGATCTAATTTCATACCCGAGCGCTGTTGTGACAAACGCGGTTTTATCACATCACAGTGTGGCGCTCATTGATAGAGGAGCGGTGACTCTCTCGTCCCTGGTCTCTCCTGTCTTGTTCGTCCTTTGATTTGTTTATTGTTGTTTTTCTTTTCCTTTTATTGTATTTTTTTCGCGCGAGGAGGTGGGTTCTTAATTGTAACAAAAGCGAGCCACCCTCGGCGCGAGAACGTAGCGGAGCGTGCGTGCATACAGCTGGCTGCTTGGTCACTTGGCCACAGAGATAATCCAACCAATCGGGAATATTTGGTTCTGCGGCTCGGGCTGATCTCTTGTTGCATGGTGATTCGGGATCCCGAAGAGGGTCAACAAATGCAGAAAAGGGAGAAAAGTTTCGGTAAGAGAATGAGGTTTATTTGCGCTTTTGTTTGTGCGGAGGTTGGTTGTATGCATAAAGAGGTGGCTCGGTGCCAGTATTCATTATTGGTTTTTCGTGCTTTGACGTAATGCGAAGAGCAGAGAGAAGTTACACTGCTTTAGATCGGATGATGTAGAGTAATTGGTGTCTGTTTGTAGCTTAGCTTTCGTTAATGCGCTGGTTGTCCGTAGAATAATGGAGACTAAATTCCTGCTTTATCTAAACATTGAACGGTTTTTGAGAAAAAAATATCCAAAACATAGCCTAATTGAAATAGGATCTGCCCCATATGATGTGTGTAGGCTGAACATGGAATAGTTTACAGTACGCTACTTGCACTATTTAGCAACTAGACACTTAAACTGCTATAAAATGTAGCCTCCTCTAATCCCTAATTATAGCCTGTGACTGGCACTGCCAAAAACATGGAAATGTAGGCTTCAGAATTGGCACAGCGCTTGAATTTCGCATACTATTCCAGCACTCTCTTTCTTTCTTTCTCTCTATTCTGTTCTCGCCGTCGTGTTGCGAGCTGTGTCGAACATTGAGTTCTCTATAGCAGCAAATCCCTTATTGGCCTTTACCGAGCACTATGCTGTCATGGCAACCGTAATTAAACTGATAACCGGGTGAAATGTCAGCATCTCCGTCTCGCGCAGCTGTGATGTGGTTAAAAGAGGGAATCAAATTGGTACTTTGCGCGCGGCTGTTTGCTCTCTCTCTTTCTGTCGTCACCTCTACGTGCCAGGCTGCATACAGCATTTTTGCCAGAACCATTTTTTTCTTAACTTTGATTTAACCTGTGAAATCATAGGCTGTGTAGCCCAATTCAGAATGTGCTCATAGAAGCCTAGCTTATCCTACAGTGAAGAAGCCAGAAGGATCCTGTTGGCAAAATTGACGTATTTTTGGTTGGCACGTTTTGTTCTCACTGGTTAATTAAACATCCGAATTATTGAGTCTATAAGATATTAAAATAGCCTATACAGTCCATGTTAAGGGCTCAGAATACTAAAGTTATAGGCTAGGCCCTATCAATCGTGTTTTTGAAAATATGTTTTTAGTCGTTGCAAAATCGGACAGGCCCAATAATTTAGTTGTTGATCATTTTACAAACCAACGTTGCAAAATAACGTGGTTTTATTTCACCTAAGAAAAAGTATTTCGACCGATAAGGTTACAGGAGTTCTCTTACATTTAAAAACAGGAACGGACGGGTCCTAACCTGATTTCAGAATGAGTTGAAGGGGACGGAGAGTCGAAACTTCTTTGGTTTGGTTGGTAACGACGGGCGGTCACTTTGAAGTGTTTCAACTGAGAGCTGAGAGCAGACTGTTTGCGGATGAGTGGAAGCCGAGGCCTTCGGAACGTAACTGAACAACGGGCGCAGAACTGAGCCAATCAACCGTGCGCCTCTCACACAATCCAATACGGCCAATTAGAAAACCAAGTATTTAAAACGAAACGGAAATAAAAATCGGGCCCGCTCATTACCACAACAGAGAGGCGGCGGGACCCGTTTGATGCGTATCCTTGGTGTTTTTTATCCCGCACTTTAAAAAGCATTGGTTTGAATGGGATCTGAATGAAAGCTTTCAAGAACTGCATCAGCCACTATTGTATAACTGGTCTTAAAGAATGACCTGGACAAAATTCGTGGTAGGTCCTGTTGGAACGTCTAGTGTTTTATGCACCAGTTGTCGTTGTTGTGTTGGCATTGTAGTAAACGTGCGTTTATGCACCACAACACACGTAGCAACAATGACTTTGCAATGTAGTCATTAGACACCTGATACGCAGGGTTAGTAAATAGTAGCTCTCCTTGGATTTAGGTTGACTTTGGGTTAAAATTAAAAAAATGAATCTTTATGCCGTGGGTATGATTGATCAATGGCACCACCATACCAAATCCTTTAATGCTTAAAAACAAAAGGGGTGAATTTGATAGAAGTGGCATCTCTTACAGATATTTAAAGTTAATATATAATATATAGATAATACATATAGATATATGTATATAGATATAGAAATATGTAGATTGATAGATACCTGTAGATATATACAGAAATGTAAATTGATACATAACTAGATAGACTGTCAGTGTTTTAAAAGTGTTTCCTATTACTATACCTGTTGGCTGTTGCATTTTAGAGGCTGAATGTCATTACTGTCTTTTTTATGTAGCTACTGTATGTACTCCTCACACTCTATTTTTTGACATCTCTTTTGTTGTAGGACCTATTAACTTTTTATACAGTCTGATAGTCATTAACACCCCTGGATACTGTTCAAAGATAAACTTTATGTGTGTGTGTGAGTACGATGCAGTCATGCTCACAGAACCTACACTTTGGGCCAGTGAGAAAGATGCCTTGTATCTGTGTGTGTAGATGTGTTTATGTGTTTGAGTGCATATGTTTGTGTGTGTGTGTGTATGTGTGTGTGTGTGAATAGGGCTAACAAAAGGGAATGGGGGGGATGGGGGTAGAATACTAATTGTGGGCTGGTTTGAGGCCACATTGTCCCCTGCGGCCCCCCCTCTGCACCCCAACAAAACAGCTTCACACCCTCCGCTTAGCCCCCCTAACAATACCCAGAAAGCTCCACTACTTAGACCACTCCCCAGTCACACTAGAGAGGACAAGAGAGAAATAGAGAGAGGGTGAGAGAGAGAGAGGACAAGAGAGAAATAGAGTGGGTGATAGAGAGAGGGTGAGAGAGAGGACAAGAGAGGGACAGAGTGTATTTCTGGAGTAGGAAGACATCAGGATTCATGGCTTCATGTATGTATTTCCTTCGTAGTGTTAGGTCTGTGCGTGTTAGGTCCCTGTGAGTGTGTTAGGCTTCTGAGAGTGTGTGTTAGAGTTTTATGTGTCAGGTGTGTTAGTTCTATGTGGGGTTGAGTGTTAGGTCTATCGTTTTAAAAATCAAGTCACTGAGTGTCCATATTTGTTCAAGATGTCCTGCAGTGTGTGTGAGGAGAGCTGTCTTTAGCACTTTGTTAGCTTCACAATGTGTGAACGCTAACAGTTAGCAATAGGATTACATGAGCGCTAACATTTGACCAAGCGTTGTGTGTGCAGACCGCTAGCGTATGATTATGTGTACCGAAAACAGTTAGCAGAGCGTTACACCATATTGCTCTAACAAAACACAATATTTTTCTCACCTCTCTTTTCTCCAGGTACGAAAGCGGTGACAAAATTGAAACATGCCTTCTAAATTGTGATTCGTCTCCCCTCCCAGGTATACAAATGCTCTCCGTCCAGCCGGACACCAAGCCAAAGGGCTGTGCCGGCTGCAACCGGAAGATTAAGGACCGATACCTGCTGAAGGCGTTGGACAAGTACTGGCACGAGGACTGTCTGAAGTGTGCCTGCTGTGACTGCCGTCTGGGGGAGGTGGGCTCCACCCTCTACACCAAGGCCAACCTCATCCTCTGTCGTAGAGACTACCTACGGTAAGACACGCCCCCGAGGGCGACGCCACGTCAGCCGGTCTGCGGCCCTGTAACAGCTTCTGTTAAATCACGACATTCCACTCAGCTAATGCCTCGTCACCTCAGCCTCTCCGGCACGGTGAGGTAGAGACCCAATTTGAAGCAGAGACCTAATTAGCCACTCTGATTCCACCTCATTTTGTGATTTTCCTTTGTGGAAACTTCCCTGAAATGACACTCCCCCGGCGCTGGTTAAAGTCTCAACGCCGTTTTCTCTGCGGTGTCAGGGGGCTGTTTCTTCAGTCAACTGTGTATCGAGGCTACAAGAGTGTCTTTGTGATACGGCCCTCAATGGCTCTCTGTTGTGCTTTAATGGAGGTGTTGAGACGTGAAGAAGATGCTGTGTTTCGTTGAGGACCACATTGGTCCTCAACGAAGTCACGATACTCCTCAGTGTCTGCCTTTATCCTGGCTTCAGTCACACTCCCTGACCAGCTGCCTGTTAGGGCCCTACCTGCTGTGCGGCCTCCAGCTGCCTCTTTGAAGGCCTCTAAATAGCTTCAGAAGTTTAGGAAACAATAGCTTCAATACTGTACACTCTAAGTACAGGTTCTTGGAGGACAATTTGAGGTTTCTTCACATTGAAGCTTTGGGGAAGCTTTCAAATCATTAATTTTCAAAGGTTCCTCCAAGAACTTTGGAATACACCTTTGGGGTTCTTCAAATAGTTCTTTGAGAAATAAACAACAAATGATCAGAGTTCTTTAATATAGCCTTTAAATATTTTTGTGTGAAGAATGTATAAATGGTTCCCCCACAGTTTCAAAGGAAAGGATCTCTAAGGACATTTTCTTTCTATTTTGCAAATGACATATCTTAATTTAATCATCCTATCAGGAAAGTAGAAATTGTAGTATATTCTAAGTTTAAAATGTAAAGTTGGCAAATTATCCCAGATTTGATTTGCCCTTCAAAAAACATTTTAATCCAAAATCCAAACGTCCTGTTGCTTCAGGATTATTTTTAAGTGTTAAACTGGCTCAAAATAAGACACGCAATCTTCAGCGTAGTGATAAAGTTTATATTCTACGGGTTCTCACCCTTTTTGCCTCTCTTGCCTCAGTAATCCTGGGGATGATACCATAGTTTCTTATTTGTCTCTGAAGCCCTGCAGCCCCAGATCCCTGTAGTGTCATCATCCATACTCCCCCATTCAATAGGCTACTCTAAACCAGCAGCAGTGCTCCCATTAACTCTCACCAGAGAAGGGAGAACCACTATTGTCTGTCTGTCTATCTGTCTGTCTATCTAACTGTGTGATGTCTGTCTGTCTGTCTGTGTGATGTCTGTCTGTCTGTGTGATATCTGTCTGTCTGAATGATGCCTATCTTTCTGTGTGATGTATGTCTGTGTGATGCCTATCTTTCTGTGTGATATCTGTCTGTCTGTGTGATGTCTGTCTGTCTGTGTGATGTCTCTGTCTGTCTGTCTGTCTGTGTGATGTCTTTCTGTCTGTGTGATTTCTCTTTGTCCGTCTGTCTGTCTGTGTGTTGTCTGTTCATTGTTCTGGTTCACCGACTGTTTATATTTATATTTATGTTTACCTGGTCTTCCTGAGTCTAACAGACTGTCTGTCAGTCACCTGGTCTTCCTGAGTCTAACAGACTGTCTGTCAGTCACCTGGTCTTCCTGAGTCTAACAGACTGTCTGTCAGTCACCTGGTCTTCCTGAGTCTAACAGACTGTCTGTCAGTCACCTGGTCTCCCTGAGTCTAACAGACTGTCTGTCAGTCACCTGGTCTCCCTGAGTCTAACAGAATGTCTGTCAGTCACCTGGTCTTCCTGAGTCTAACAGACTGTCTGTCAGTCACCTGGTCTCCCTGAGTCTAACAGACTGTCTGTCAGTCAGTCATCTGGTCTCCCTGAGTCTAACAGACTGTCTGTCAGTCACCTGGTCTTTCTGAGTCTCAGGGTTTTCCTCATAAAAAAGCATAGGTATGACACATGCACGCAGGTTTAGCCCCGGGTGTTTATGTATGAAACACGTATGTTCAACAAGCTCATAGAGGGCCTGGGGATTTTCTGTAATCAAAGCATGTATGTTGCAACTATGTTACATGCTTATGTTCTGTCACCTGCTCTTTGGGCTCCCTGAGGGATGCCGTGGGCCATGGGCCATTTTCACGGCTCACTGGACCCCTGGTGCATCGAAAGCCACACAGCACCTCAATTTCTGCGCGTCGATGAGAGGGCCTTAGAAAACATGCTATGGGGAAGCACTGCTGTAATACAGTCAGAGGGGTGCAGATTACCTTCCAGATAAAGGCTCATTACAGGGTGGCACCAAGCCTGTTATTCATATGAGGTCACGGATACGGAGGGAGATGTTGTGGTGAGTGTGTGTCCGTGCGTATGTGTGTGTGGCGAGGCGGTCGGAAGGGTATTGTTTACACTCTCAGAAACACATTGGGTTCTGCATTGCATCACGCCTGATCAAACGGCGCTAACACCCATCATTTTTGATGACGTTGATACATTGCACGGAATCCCACTCTTTTCAAGCCGATGTGTGCAAGTTACACATTAGTAACTATGTGTAAGAATAAAGAAGAATGAAATGCGTACGTGAACGATATGAAATGTGCTGAAAGCAGGAGTTTGAACGCAGGTGTGGAGTTAACATCCCATTATGCTAAGGGTCACGTATAAAAGTTATTGGCAGGGCGTACATTGTTTTTTTCTTTTTCTTGGATGTTACTTGTATATTATTATTATTATTATTATTGCAGATGCAGTCTGGGTTTTTTGCAAAAAACACACATTTTTTAAACCTGTCATTTTGGGCAGGATGTGTAATATGCCGTGTTTAATCTAGAAAATGAAAAAGTAAAAAAATAAAGAATCACTATCATACCTCTGTTAGTCATGAAATTTTAAGTTTGAAATTGAGTGGTTTTAATGACATGGAGTACATATCGGCAATTTTGTGACATAGTACACATTGTTCTGCACTCTTTTTGTCTTGACAGCGCCACTTTTTCAACCAGTGGTCAGATGCCATTTAATAAATCTTTAATAATAATAATAACAATAATAACATTAGTGATAATAACACGTCATACCTGTATATTGTATCACTATCTCTGCCATCCAGTCTATTTTCTGTCAGTATTGGTGGAATAAGCTAGCTGGGCACGCTAAGTAATAGACCAAAAATTAGTCCCAATTATAGCCCTATTCCATGTGTAGTGCACACTTCTCAACACAGTCTTACAGGTCATGGGCAGGACTAGGGCCCTACATAGAGAATAGGCTGCCATTTCGGACCCGTGTCAATTCCAGCGTGTTATTCTGTCATCGTCGGAGTTCAAGGTGACTGGATTGATTTGATGCTTCGCTATCAGCCAAGTGACACGCACGCGCCCGCGCGCACACACACACACACACACACACACGCACACACACACAACCGCGGAACTCCACTCCTCATCTGATCTGATTCTCCGAGCAACAAAGAAACCAACCAAGCCTGCATCTGAGGCAATCAATGCCAGGACGCAATGAAAATCCCAACACACACACACACACACACACACACACAGACACACGCACATGCACGAACACACACAGACACGCACACAACCTAAAATAATATATTTGTTATACTTATCTTGTGAATGTAAACTCATTTTAGAGCTCGAATGGTGTGGGCATGTTGCGTTTGGATGGAGGGATGGATGGAGGGAAGGATGCAGTGATAAAAGGAAGATGAATTCGTTCTCCATTTGATACATTCTGTTAAAAAGCAAATTATTCTATCCTTCATTATACCCCTCCCCCCACCCCACCCCGCTGCACCCCCCGTGT
The DNA here is from genome assembly GCA_016801175.1 of Esox masquinongy. Lineage (NCBI taxonomy): Eukaryota > Metazoa > Chordata > Actinopteri > Esociformes > Esocidae > Esox > Esox masquinongy. Next base: position 27,673 of record JACXGI010009267.1, read on the forward strand.
CACCCCCTCTCAGGATCAACGTGGCGATGCTAAGCAGGGCGTGATGCTATTAAAGCAGACATCTCCAGGGTTAATAGAATTCTTCAGGGGTCTACACCACTGCATCCGTGTCCTAAATCCCACCCTGTTCCCTGTTCGGGGCACTATGTTCGACCAGGACCCGAGGGAGCGGCCCATGGGCATCTGGCCGAATGTAGTGCACTGAATAGGGAACACGGCGGAATTTGGGACGCGGTCAACGAGCGATGGGATCCCCCCCTGGTAGAGATATAATAATCCCTCCGTGGAAACACGAAGCACACCCCCCCCCCACCCCCAAAAAAGAATACAAATTAAATAAGGAAAGAGAAAACCTAGCTAGGTCTGGTATGTTCCCAATCGCCACCCTATTCCCTCCATTCTGGACTATGAGGGGAATAGGGTGCCATTTTGTGTCATGTTTCAGGGTGACCAGTCTCTGTGTCATGTTGCGGAGTTAGCTAACGCCAGAATAATGTCTACTTTTCATCCCAGCTGTGGATGTTGGATTGAATTGGGGGTTGATTAGGATTTGATATTAAACCGATCATCTGACTTTATGCTCCGGAGGTTGAGACGGGAAAGACGGAAGGTGTTATCTCTATTTGCTTGATTGATGTCTCGGATCGATTGTATTCTAAATGGCATCCTATTCCCTTCACTCTGCACTAGGCCCATAGGTAATCTAGTGAATAGTGTGTCATTGGGGAATTGTTCTTGTTCTTGTCTCAGGAGGAAATGTTGTAACCTCCATTTTATCAACAAATGAAAGGTTTTAGACCAAAGCGTCTATTGATGATAGTGGTCTTATTCTAGATCCGATGTGATTCCCTTTATGCTGTCGATATTTTCTTAAATTCATTGCCGTAGTGACGCTCCTGATAAGGGTTTAAAGCCCCAACTAACAGACAGATATATACAGACAGAGAGATAGAGGACATTAGAATGAATTTCAGCAGACCTCCTGATTGAAATAAAGAGCTGTCTGTATCCCAGGCGACACCGTATTCTAAGGCTTTGGTCAAAAGCAGCGCACTAGATAGGGAACAGGGTACGATTTTGGATTCAGCCCAGAGCGTTACCTACAGACAACAAGCACCAACACCACCTTGCTGTTTGCCAAGGCCGAGCGGTCCGCCACGAATGTGAAAAGCTGTTGGGCACCGGTTAATGGAAAACTGTAAATTTCAGGCATCCATTTTAAAGAAGGCACCGGGGAGAACACTTATTTATTTATCTATGTATTCATTCATTTTTTTAATCCAACTTCAATTTTCCTCTACACTGGGTTTACTAAGATTGTAAATGCAAGCAAACACACAGCGCCAGCCGTCAACACAGTACGGGATTTATTACCAACGGTTTGGAAAGCTGGATATCAGGGAAAGATAACCAACTTGTGTCCCAAACGGCAGCCTATTCACTGCAGCTCAGCCTATTCCCTAACAGCAATAGGGCCCTAGTCTAAAGTAGTGCACTTCATAGGTAAGAAGGTGGTGTTTGGGGCCGCCCCTCAGGTAGGGAATGCAGCAACGTAATAATCGCTTCTATTCCTTTTCATTCAAATCAAACTTTGTGGTTCACAGGCCACCATAGATAAACACGTATGCAGATAAACACGCATGTAAATAAAAAGCTGAAACATGTATCTCTCGCTTTTAATCTCTCACATCATTTGTGATGCATAGAGTCAGTTTGTGTGACATAGGTGGAGATTACTAGAACTTCTTGTCCACTTACTGGGCAAAGAAAATGCTATGGAGTTAGCCTGTGTTCTAGAACCTAGTGAGCTGGTGTTCTAGAACCTAATGAGCTGGTGTTCTAGAACCTAGTGAGCTGGTGTTCTAGAACCTAGTGAGCTGGCGTTCTAGAACCTAGTGCTAACCTTTGTCTTTAATCTCTTAGACAGATTGTGAATTGTGGATCTTATTTGAATAAGGTGTGGTTTGATCGGTTGTTTCTTTTAACACGTTTGCTATGCCTAGCTTATTGATATTAAAGCAGGAGAGAAACTAAATCTTTTTTAATTAGTGACCTCTTTTCTTCATTGATGAACCTGGAGTCGTTGACTGGAGAGGCAAATGGGATTGTGCAGGGTTGACATTAAGCAGGGTCGGATGGGTATGACATCTGGGATAATGCTGTTTTCTCCCCAGTGTTACTGCGATGGCACCTGGGAACAGGATGGTCATTATAGAGAGGGTATAGAAGGACATATTGGGATTTTTGTTTTTGAAGAATGCTGTTATAAGGGAAAGTTTACTGTATCTACAGCACACACACACACACACGCACACACACGCACGCACGCACGCACGCACGCACGCACACACACACACACACACACACACACACACACACACAAATACAGAAAAGATACAAAGGATTTTGATCTTGTCCTTATTCAACTCATCCAACAACACACTTTCCCTTCTTCTGAGAATCCCATTAGACTGAGAACACTCTCAAGGTTCAGGAAGAACAGCACATTCAAAAGCCATGCCAATGAAAAGGGACAGTCTCTTTAGACAGTGTAATAAGCTTTTTGTGCCAAAAGAAATGACATTCAGTCGACTACTCAGTCATCGAGGCCCCTAACAGACCTAGTGTGTGTGTTCGGCAGAGTGGGAGACCGCATGCATCTCAAATAGCACCCTATTCCCTACGGAGCGCACTACATCTGACCAAGGGCCTGTTAGGGAGGAAGACAAGGTGTATTGAAACCGCATTTGCATCCTCTCTCTGGGGTCCTCGTTACAATAGGACCACTCACCTCACCACACACACACACACACACACACACACACCCAACCACTCATCTTACAAAGAGGCCTCTCTTACTGATGGCATTAATGGGGATCAAGGTAGAATGCAGCACTCAGTCCGTCAGGGAACAATATGAGCACTTACCTCTCACGCACAGACACCCACACACCTCTTTGCGTAGCTCCGCGGTCCTCTGGTTCTTCATGGTGGTTCCTGCCTGTGTCAGCCTCCCTGGTTTCCTGGCTCCCCTTCAGGGTTCTGTGGGTCCGGTCACGTTGGAGCCCCACGAGCCCCTGGGAAGAGCACCGGGCGGGAAACAGCGGGGCATTTGGGAGTGGCCATATTGGTCCCTTCTCCCAGGGGGACCGCAGCCTCACTGACCAAGTTGACTGGCTCCTCCCAAATGGCCCCCTTGTTCCCTTCCTCAGGGGACCGTGTAGGGGGACAGGGTGCCATTTGGGTGAGGTGACCTCTCGCGCTGACAGTTATTAAAAACAACATGCAGTCCAGCGAGGAGCTCACCTTTTAGCGCTGCCACTGATATTGTGTGTGTGTGTGTGTGTGT
>JACXGI010009268.1:0-30888 GCA_016801175.1 Esox masquinongy
TCTAATTTTCTGAGATACTGAATTTGGGGTTTTCATTGGTTGTCAGTTATAATCATCAAAATTAAAAGAAATAAACACTTGAAATATATCAGTCTGTGTGGAATGAATGTATATATTATAAAAGTTTCACTTTTTGAATGGAATTACTGAAATAAATCAACTTTTTGATGATATTCTAATTTTATGACCAGCACCTGTAAATTATTACAAGTGATTTATTTCAAATTATTGTTACAAGGTTTTCCATTCATTACAATTGCAAATTAACTATAAACGTCATAAAAAAACACACATTGTCCCCCATGAATTAGCGCAGAGATATGTATGAATTGCCTTACGTTAGCTAACGTGTGTGTGTGTCAATGTTTTCTGGCTATAACAACAAAATACAAAATTATTGGACTATCTAGCCAGCTATTTTTGCCGGACCGTAAGCGGAGCCGGCCTAGAAGAGTGAATGTCTCTTATTCAGTCCGCCCGTCCGTCCCTGACTGACTGACGGACAGACTGACCCTTGTTAAGTAGCGTAGTGGTTAGAGACGCGGGCTCCTGTAGCAGTCAATACACATGATGCCTGAGGTTCAGGACAGACAAAAACTTTGCAGGCTATGACTTTATGTAGCTACGTAATAGGAAGCCTAAAATAAAACAGTTCTGGTGGATATAAGGATTTGTTCAGGAAAGACACACTTCGCCTCTTACACGATTCTCTCGTCTTTTCACTTGTCAAAAAAGTCAGTTATAAATATATTGTCACCTATATTGATAGATACTCAATGTCATTCAGGAATGGCTAATTAGCTGTTAAAACGGCCAGTGGTAAAAGAGGATTTGTTCGGAATAGACAAAAACGTCGCTGGCTACAACCTTATGTAGCTACGGGAAGCCTAAAATGAAACTGTTTACTGTAGTGATGGCCAAACGAGGCTTCATTAGCGTTATTTTAGCAGCAGGATATTATGCTGGCAGCACTCAGATTTTCATTGACATTTAGAAGGCCATATAGTTAACAATCTAGTATGTAAAAAAAGAACAGACAAGAACAACATTGGAACGGACATTAAACATAAAATGACAGACTAGATTGTTAACTATATCGCCTTATATAATTCAATGGTGGCTTTTATTTTGAGAAAATCTGAGTTAGCGCTGCTAGCATAATATCCTGCTGCTAGAAGAACGGCCATCACTAGTTTACTGTTATATTGTGACTATTTCTGGTGGATTTTCGAATTATGTCTTAGCATTTCTCAGGATAGTCAAACACTTCGCTGGCTACACGATTCTTTTGTCTTTTCACTTGACGTAAAAGTCCGTTATCGTCACCTATATTGATACAGTAGTTATTGTATCAGTGTCATTCACAAATGGCAAATAAGCTGTTAAAACGGCCAGTGGCAAAAGCCATACAGTTAATAGATGCTATTTGTGGTGGAGGTAAACTTAACAAGAAACGTTACTCAGTTTAACACGATGGTTAATTGTGTCTAACAAAATATTCAAACTTGACGTGATGTTAATGCATGACAACATTATATATATAATGTCAATATGCTATACTGACACCCGGCAAATGGTCAGCTCTGTGGTGTTGTGGTTAAAGACACAGCCTTTCACGTGGGTGACCTAGGTTAGAATCTTGGGAGGGCAGCCATGATCAACACTTTCTACTGTGGGCCTGCTGAACTAGGCTTGCCTGGTTTCTTGTTTATATACAGTTCCTTAAAACCCTACTTTCCAAATGAAACTACACTTATATAGACTAACAGAGTCACGTTAGTCTGCATTAAATCAAACAAACCTACCAATGCGTTCAAGCTCCAGTGAATAAAAAAATATCCTTGGAAGGAAGCTTAATAGGAATAAATTATATAAAATTAATGAACAAAAAACAAACAAAATCTGGCTGGCGCATCCATAGAGGCAAGGTCTTAACAGAAATGTAAAGAATCATTATTATGATAATTTATTCTTGTTTAGAAAAATTAGCATGTCCATGTGCTCCAGGAGTAGACAAGTAGGCTTACATATACGTAGTCTGTTGACTATCAGGCCCGCAGCTGAGGAAACCCTTTTAACTGGTACAGATGTTGCCGGGATGCACAGGTATGCTTTCACTAGCTGTGATAATTACCTCTACTTGGCCGTTAGCCAGATTTGTTTAGTCTATAAGAAATAACCCATCTTTACTGCCTCCAAGTGAGTCATACGGTAGTACAGATTTTTTTTTTGTAACTTTCGAAAATTAGATTAACTTACGATAAATGCCATCCTTGTCAAAATGTCAACAATTTGACTATTTGTTCTCACCAATACTACCTTCCAGCTTGTTCTAATGCTCACCTGTTGTGGGGTCAGCTGTGGAAAAAAAGGAAAAGATAGCTCGAACACAGGAAATGAAAATCTATATGGGAATCACAGCAGAGTGACCTCATCTGTTTCCACTGGTAGGTCAAAATCTTCAGCTAGATGAAACAGAAAAAAACAACCAGACTGGACCATGCAAGCCCAGATGGCGAACCATGAAAAAGACATCAACAGAAAAACAACGAGATCTCGAATATCAATTCCTCCTGGCGGAAAGATAACTCCAGTCAAGGAGCTCAGCATTCTACCTAAGTTGTCTGCTAACAGGTCTTGCTACCAGTCTCGAATGTGCTGCTACAAAATTCCTTTCTTGATTTTTACTGACAAAACTTCAACCTCATTCTGCTTACAACCTAGCAGCTGCTCACTGTCTTCAATGTGGAAGAGCAGAAAGACAACCAGATGTTCAATATCAGTTCCTCTTGGCAAAACCAAAACTCCTATTGAGGAGATCAGCATTGTCCATGAGTCGACTCTAAACAGGTCTGTCTCCCAGCGTCCAAGCTCCATGTCATGTTGCTCACTGCCTTCCCCACTTCACTCTGGAGATCCCCAGATTAGCGAAGATGCAACTTCGACCTCATCCAGCTCACAACCTCATAGCTGCACGTCACGCTTCTCACTGTCGTAAATGTGGAAAAGTAGAAAAACAACCAGATCTCCAATGTCAATTCCTCCTAGTAGAACCAGAACTCCAGTCGAGGAGATCAGCATTCTACCTGATCGTCGCTTATTAAGTGGTCTTTCTCCCAACCTCCATGCTCAATGTTCTGCTGCTCACTGCGTTCCCTGCTTCACTCTAGATATCCCCAGGTAAGCCAGGATTCAACCTCATCCAGCTCATGACCTCACAGCTGCCCATCCCGCTTTTCACTGTGTTCAGTGTGGAAAAGCAGATGTTCCGAGAACTGTCCAGGGGACTGGCAGTTGCTGCCAGGTGTGCCCACCCACAACCTAGAAGATCCATCTGATTAACCAACCATCCATCCTGCAGCCATCTATTTAACTAACCAGCAGGCCAGTTATTTAACTCTAAGAAATGGGCGAAATAATAACTTCTATTATATTTAATATTTCTCAGTTCTTCTCTTCTGAATTAAATAAAAGCTTAGAAAAATATTTTGAATGTCAAAAGTATCTTGTATGAAACGTTTGACCTGATGACTGTGACCAACATGACATATGTAAAATATTAAATATGCTTTTTTAAATCATAGTTTTTCTTTATCAATATGCTTTGTTTATGAGATTTGCAAACATTGATTTAAATTGATTTAGATTAACTCCTGAAAAAGCTATTCAATTAGTATGTACAGTGCCCTCCACTAATATTGGCTCCCTTGGCAAATATGAGCAAAACGGGAAGAACATGTACTTGTTGTTTATCCTCTTGGTCTTTCATTAAAAATATTCACAAAAATGTAACCTTCAATTTAAGTGAATTGATTTAAAAAAGTGAAATAAATCCTTTTGTCCCAAACCTCTGTGTCAAAATTTTGGTGTACATAAGTTCTTACAAATAAAATCTATCTGAAATGTATTCCCATTCATATTTTATGTTCTAAGCTCACCTGGGTGTTGAGGACAAAAGACAAACGTTTAGAGTTAATTTGTATGTGCAAAGATCCAGAACTTCCCCAAAATGTCCAGAGCTGACTTGTTACGACTGGTTCATTTTTTTTTATATCACGACTTCTCAGTACTGGCCTTTCTCTTATCATTACAACGACTTTTACTTGTACAGACAGTCTCTGAAACAGGCCTTTTCATGCAGTGGTATCCAAAGTGGGCTACACCCATTGTGCCTGTGACCAAGGATGGCAGCCTTAAGATTTCGGAGGCACAGTGAACACTGCAGTGGTCTCTGATGCTTACCCCTTCTGTTGGTGTGTCACACGTCTATGGGCCCATAGAGTCACTCTTGGCTTTTGTGTGGCAGAATAAAATAATGCACTTTCTAATTTAATGTGCTGAAGCACCTTGGGTCCTCTAACTGGCCTAAAGGCGACCCTGAACATGTTGATGTAGTCCTCTAGTGCTGAAGTACTTCTCAAAATAGTAAAGATGCACTCAATTTCTTTATTCATGTGACAACAATAGATAATTCAAAGTGATGGTTATGATTTACAACTAATTTACTTTCTTCAAATGTATTTCTCAATGAAGTGTGATGAACGACAGATGTTCTTTTGTTTATCATTTTCTCTCTTATATATTCATGGTGTTGTAGTGTGTTGAGATTGAGGTTTTTCTGGGGTTTTGTCAAGGTATATTTGCAAGTCGGGGGCGTTATTAATATGGTAGTTCCTGAATATTAAGTTACGCCCACTGATATTCGCCATTGGTCATTTAATATGGTGGTTCCTGAATATTAAGTTACGCTCACTAATGTTCGTCATTGGTCAGTTTGGGGACGTAATGGTTCGACGCTAGGTCTCATGTATGGGTATGACGTCATTATGTTGTGTGTACTAATAGAGGAAGAAGAGTAACTAACGTTCAAACTTTATCTCAAGAATCCATGTGATTTCATTTGATGTTTTGTCAAGATATAACACTAGGTTCAAGCATAGATACAGAAAACAAAAGCGTATTTGCTTCGACTACATGTTGAAAAAGTTCTCTAGTCTGATCATGCTTGTATCAGTTATGTAAAAGTACTTTTTTCCAAGACCATTTGCAGAGACTGAAATACCATGTAATTGTATTTTGTTTCGGGATTAAAATTGTTTGAGAACATACATCTGAAAAATATTAATTTGAAGACTGAAGTGCCTCTATAGTTTTAAATGTTTTGGTTACGATCAAGAATGATACACTGGCCTTTTGCACAAGTTTATACAGCATTACCATTTATGTATTTTTCATAGGTTCAATATATTACACAAATGTGAACATGCTGTGCAAGGTACATTATGTGCTGGACCTGTGACGAACAACTTCAGTGTCAGCTAAACTGCTGAAGGTCCTTTGCCGAGACCTGTGGGTTCTGCTGTGTACATCTGACCAGTTTTCATGCAAATCATTGAAATTTTTTTGCTTCCTTTGACTTGCACTGTTCAATTTAACAGCAATGTTCTAGAAAGTTGAAATTGGTAACTGGAAGTGTTGAATTTTCTATAGCCTGTTGCAGAAAGGTGGCAAAAACATCTGCTTACAGAAATATTAATTTATCTGGGGGTGCCTGGAACAATTGTTATAATTCTAGAGTAATGACATGGTTATGGACTTAAAACATTGTTGGGAGGAATATAAAAGTGTTAGATGTTTTGGGATTGATTATCTAAGGTCTAATTTAACCCTTATCCTAAAAGTTGATTCAAGAGCATAAATTACAAGTAGAACAGGTCCAAAACAGCACAACAGACATTATTGAAAGTCTATTAATGTAGCCCAAAAGCTTAAAGTTAATGGCATAACCTAAAAGAAATACACAGTTAAATGATTTGCCAGTTAGACAATTAAACATTTAATCTCTCCATCAAATATTCAAAACATTACATTCCAACACTGACAAAATTAAATTGTTTATTTACGTACTGTGTATTCAGCTTTGCCTAGATTCTGTAGACTTTGGTTTCATCCTATCAAATAGGTGAACACGTCCAAAACACTTTCCTGTTTACTCTTGCTAAACAACTGATGTTTCTTGTCACTTTGTCTCATCAAACTATATTGTGTTTTCTGGATCTTGTCATTTTTGTTGTGTGGAAACCAGCATTAGCTGATGGTTTAAAGACAGCTAATAGGTATCCTCATCAACAAAAACAATTAACAGAGAAGCTCAAAATTAACACTAAGTCCTCTTTTTTCCAATTCGTCCATTAATGTTTCAGTGTCTTCAAAATCATTAAACAAAAACATGAATGGGGAGAGAGCTTCTTGTTCTTCCTCTAGAGTGTAGGCCTCTTTGTGCATTTGCACAGCACCTTGGTCCCAGAAGAGGCCCATGTTGGCATTTACACAGGCAACAGCATCCCCCAGTTCAACAACGCATCTTGGCAACTGAAATGAAAGATCACAACAATCACATAGAAGATGGCCATGACAAAATTATTATTTTGTTTACATCTCTAAATAATGACAACATAGTGTACATGAAGCTACAAAATAAATGGATCTCGCCTGCTTGCACATAGTGACAGGTGGATCAGTGTCATCACGCAACTGGAGCTAGTTAACGTACCCTATGACTAGAGCTGGCTAACAAGCCTACCTCGTCGCGTAGCTAGATATCTTTAAAGTTAGCTTACGGGTTGTCATGTTTTCTGTGCTCATTTAGTAGATAAGCCTAAGCGATCTTAGTGAACACGTTACCCATTCCTAAAAACAGCTCCAGGAAAAATTAAGAAACCACTGCACCTTTTTCTTTCCTTTCCAAAAAAGTCGAAAAGGGAAGTTTTGAGTGAGGAACAGAAGGGTTACAATTAAGAGACCACTGCAAACTGAATGCTTCTGTTCCTCACTCAAAACTTTCCATTACAACTTTTTTGTAAAGGAAAGAAAAAGGTGCAGTGGTCTCCTAATTTTTTCCAGAGCTGTATATAGCTAGATGTTGTCATATGGAAGCACATACTGAAATCTTCGTCATTGACCATGTAGTTCTTCCTTCATAAACGCAGGCACTTATTAAAAAACATCAGACCAATGGCAAACGTCAACGGTCGTAACTTTATTCAGAACACCCCCATATTGAGTAATGCCCCCGACTTGCGGTCTGCAAAATACCCTCTTTCATTTTACCTATCCCGATGGAGGACAATTTTGCTATGATGCACAAGGTGATGTAGCTTAATCTAAAATGGAGATTAAACTTCTCTTTTCTTTATCATAGTTATACATTACAGTTCATACATAGTTTATTGTATTTGTTCCTAAATTCTGTGATTCTCCTTTACCCATATAAATGAACATTTGCCTTGAAACAGGAATGTTTCAAAAACGCTGAAAAAGCTGCTACTGTCTCACAGCATCATTGTGGCACAACACTCAACAAACACATCCATATCAAGGTCATTTATTGATCACTCATGGGACAAAATCACCAAATTATGTTTTCTATTATATAGAATAGTGACTGGAGGGGGTTACAACCCGTAACAATGTAATGCATGAACCTTTACAAGATGCTGACAATACCGCAGTAACTCAAGCAGGCACATAAAGTGTATGCAGCTTAGGAAATACTTTGTTGTACCCTGTACATGTTCACACCATTGAAAGATAGACACCACTGGAAAGATCCACCATGTGTTTTGCAACATGACCGTAATTTGTCATTCTATCACTTCGTTCAGTGCCTGTTCGCCAGTACATCCTCTCCAAACCTAAAAAAGAATTAGATGAGGGGGAAAAAGACAGTCAAGTAGTTCCTGGACGCCTAGTGACATACTTTCTTTATTTTTGCAGAGTTGATCTACACAATACATTTAATTTAACTTCACAATGTTCACTGTACAACATAATACGCTACTGAGAACAAATTCAGGTTCTCTCATTTCCAAAGGTTCCCCTTTGATTTTTCAGGAATGAAATGAAAATGATTTGCATGTCACTGAAACGCTACAACGCATGGAACGTACGTGATTTGACACACCCTAAAGTCCAAGTGACGATGTCACGTAATTTTACGTTAGGCTGCCGCTCCGGTTTCCTGGCGGAGAAGATGGCGGCTCCTGGACCAGGGGAGTATTTTAGCGTCGGGAGCCATGTCTCATGTCTCACCTGCTTGGGCCAGCGTCTGCAAGGAGAGGTGGTGGCTTTCGATTACCAGTCCAAGATGTTGACTCTGAGTATCCTTTCTTTATTTTAGGAAACCATTGATTTAATCATTGGCCTCTCTTTGCCTGCAAGGGCCTGTGTAGGGTAACGGACATATGTCAAATAGTGATCCGCGCAGGCGTAATTAGCTAGCTAGCTAGCACTGTACGTTAAGAGCCAAATTGCTTAGCTAGCTTTGTCCCCCTTGAATTTTTTTTTTGAAGATACTATTCATTAAGATTGTATATGACTGTCTAAAGCTCCTGGATCTCTACATTTGGATGATGTTGCTGGAGTTTTGCTCAGAGCGCTAAGTTATTTTACGTGTTCTGGTTGTCCAGTGACAACGTAGAATCAAATACAATCATTCTAGCTAGATCGAATTGCTAGTCCTTGTCTTTCTATGTATGTATATGGTCACTCTTTGACAGATCCCAGTATGCCATCATGGCTGGCAGATTCACTGCCTATAATATATATATCATTGGTTAAGTATATGTCAGTCTTAATAGCTTGCTGACCAGTGTATATGTTTTTTGACATGAACAGGCGACACTGATCCGTACATATTGCCCCCGCTAAAGTAGCCACCCGCTTGATTGCACAACTTTTACGTACATATCGATGGTATTGTAATGACAACACAGTTGTTTCCCCTCAGTGTTAATGGTAACTACAGTTAAGTTAGTACATTTTTTTAAGAATTAACTAACGCTAATGACGTTAACTTGCTTTTAGAAAGTCAGAAGCTGTCACATGGATAACTAGGCATGTTAGGTAGCTAAGCTAGCTACTTTGTAGTTCAATTAGGAATGTGTGTCTTGTATACTGATGAAACATGCCGTCCCTGCCACTTAGCAACAAGTTAGCTATAAGCTAATCCAAATGGCCAACTGTATATAGCTCCAGAACAGCATTGCCTTGGTTCTAGTCGCTCCTAGCTGGCTAAAAAAATCTGTAAAAATATGCCGTTTCTGAGGTCAATGCCAACTTTTTCTGTGGGTTGGCGTGGGACCACCTTGTCTGTGCCCAATGAGTGGCTGTCACACAAAGTACTTTGTAATTCACGATTCATTGTTTTTTTTTTGTCTAGTTATACAAGTTGATTTAGTTAGATTGGAGCAGTAATTTGGCACACAGCTTCTGAGTTGAATAGGACCCAGACTGGTTATGTAAAAACATGTGACATACTGTAAAGAACTAGGCAAGTGGTCAGTAACAAAGCAAGTAAAACAGTTTTATCCACATTGCTGTATCATGTGATTTTTGTTTTTTGTCGATAAATGACTGAATTAGCATCCAATTGTTTGACAACCTTTCAGGGATGTACCTTCAGTAGAATATGTGTAGTATATTTTCAGCATTTGGGCATAGACCAGGCTAGGGCCTGCTGTGTTGTAATGGACACCATCTCTATTTTCAGTTTCTTATTCTGTTACTCTGTTTGAGTCATACCTGTTAACCTTTAGACATGTGCTTTCATTCATTGTCATGCTACAACCTAGGACATGTTTACGTGTGGCTACAGTAGGTGGCAGCATTACCCTTTGTTGTCATTTCAGCTGATTGACTACTGCCACTGAACAGCACCACCCTGTCTAGGCGCTTTCACAGTGTAAGAGCTATCCTGTCACATTTCATGAAAACTCCCAACACAAGTTAGAATTTTGAATGAACTTATTTAAATGTGCCTTACTTGTTGTCCACTGATTTGTCAACATGTAAGGACTTGATCCAAGACAAATTTTCAGAGAAAAAATAATAAAATGGGTGCTTTAGACTGTTAACCCAACTTTCAACAATGCTGGTCTGTATGGTTCTGCTGTTTGTATTTCTGATTTGGTTTTTCAAACAGCAGAAGAAATGAACTTATGCTTCCTTCTGTTTGGAAAGAACATACTTGTTTGACTGATTAACATTTTGTCACTCCTCCCGTTTTTGAAACTTCTAAATAGAAATACAAGCTGAGGGCCCGATATGCAGGCCAGCACCCCAAAAAGTTGGGTCACTACTGCTTGCTTTGGGCATTTTATATCGGTAATTGCCAAAAGTCAAACAACAGGCAAATTGCATTTAAATGTACTTTTATTCAGCATTCTGGCTTTCGTGAAGCAAATTTCCTCAGGCAGCATGTTTCAGACTGATTTTCCATGGTAAGTCTGTTTAGGTAAACCTGCCCCAACATTGCTTCTGCTTTACAACAGCTGAGATTGGAGTGCCTTGCTCTTGGAAAGTAACAACTCCTCAGACTACTGATATTGTGCATTTACATTTTGATTGAATGAAGTCATATTTTAATGGTGAGGAACACATTCTAATCCTCCTGATAATGGAAAGAAATGTTTCCTCTGTCAGTAACATGGAGAGGAGGCACTGTTGGCCAAGCAAAATTATAGTGCAGTGCATTATATATTGTGTATTGAGCTGCATACACCTACTTTGCCCAAAGAAGATTAATGACCTTTATATACACGTGTCCTGTTTAGTATTTTAGCTAAAGTCATTTCATTGCAGTGAATTCTTTTTGTAGACTCTGACCAATGGTATTTTTTAGCTGTTCTTGTATATGCTTACTAAGTGAATCCTCCATGTTTATCTATCTGTGATTATTTGAACATCACTGTTTACTAGCCAAATGTTTGGATACTTCTAATCTACATTGTAAATACAGCATTAACTGCCTCTGTTACTAGGACTACAACTGTTTGTATGAATGCAACCACTATGCGTTGATTACCACTATAGTTTTTTTTACCTTGACTTGAGTTTCTCCTAGAATGTGCTCCCTCCAGTGGAAAGCCTAACCTCAACGACGTCATCCTGATCAATTTAGCCTATGTTTCTGAAGTGGACATAATACGTGACCGCACTGAAACTCCTCCTCCTCTAGCATCACTGAATGTTAGCAAGGTAAGCACTCGTCTGACAAACGATGCATCTTTTAAATCTGGAACTGGTGGACCATTCAACTGCTTTTCTAGTTTTTTACCCCCTTCATTTCTCAACTTAAATTAGGGACCAATTTAGCCCAACGATTCTGTATGGCTGCACTTTGTGTTGCACAGAACACTAGCACTTGTCCAGACTTAATATGAAACTATTTAAATAGCCCTTCAAGATGGATGTTGGTTACCTTAAAATGCTCTCAATTTTTGTTTTAATTTTGTCTCCAGTTGGTTGAGTGCTGCCTTCTCCAATCCTATCCTTTTGCTTCCTGTAATTTTTCTCCCAGCTTGCCAATCGAGCACGGTCAGAGAAGGAGGACAAGTTGTCCCAAGCTTATGCAATCAGTGCTGGGGTTTCTTTGGAGGGCCAGCAGCTATTCCAGACTATTCACAAAACGTAAGAGCCTTTTATCAATTTCTATTCAATAATGTTAATGTTTCATTTAGAATATTACTAGAAAACATTTTGAAGCGGTTTATGTAGACTTGACATCTCAGCACCAGGTGAGTGACTTTAAACATTGTAATACTTCCAGATGTTGATCTAATGTCTGCTGTGTTCTGTAGTATCAAAGACTGTAAATGGCAGGAGAAGAATATAATTGTGATGGACGATGTCGTAATCACACCGCCTTACCAGGCTGATAACTGCAAAGGCAAAGAAGGAAGCGCTTTAAGTCATGTACGCAAAATAGTGAGTATATTACTTACCCATTACTACTGCTACAATCTCTTTTTTTTTTAAATTGGTTTTAGATCTGTAATTGTGATGCCTTTATTCTGAAAAAGAAATATCACAAAGTATAAAGGAATGTAAAAAATTTGCCTGATTCACATTGGTATAATGCTACCTGGAAGTTCATACATCTTGAATTGTTTTCCACTGCACTTTCCTTATAGGTTGAGAAACATTTTAGAGATGTGGAAAGTCAGAAGTCCATGCCACGTTCACAAGCACAGCAAACACAGAAGGACTCCACTTTATCTTCTTGAGTCGGCGCAGGGGAGTGTGGGTCGGGCCAGCCAGGAAAGGCAGCACTGCAGCGGCCAGGCGGGCGGCCCAGTGGGCAGTCTATCCTCACTGCCGGACGAGGTTGCCATTCCTAGCCCATGGTGTCAGAGACCAGGAAGAACTGGCGCTGAGGAGCCCTGGGTCCAGAAGATCAAAAAAACCATTTATGAAAATGATGACAAAAAAAGAGAGAGGAAAAGAGTTAATCTTAAATTAGACTTTATAAAAATAATTTAAAACATGAACCATAAAGCAACCATAGTTTTCCTAAACTAACTTCATTGTCTCATTCATCTATTCTTCCCTCCCCTTCATCTATTCATCCTTTCATTCATCATCCCTCCTTTCTTTCTTCCCAGTGGCTTTTCTTCTCTACTTCCCTTCCTTTGCCTTCAATTTCATTTCAAAAAGAGAAAAATAGAGCAGTCAGAAAAGCTTATGAGCTTTATTTTCAGTCATTGTTTTCTTTGTTTTGCTGTATCCATGTTCTACAAGTGTCTGTTTTTCTGTATTTTAAACAAAATGTGACTTGAAATGCCACACTTTAAAGACATTTTCTAAAATAAAAGTAGTAAAAATTCTGGCTGTAATACTGTAATTTTGATAGCTTTTTCAGAACAAGGAAAATATGTACATTTTGAATTATCCAAATGGTAAATAATTGATTTCTTGTTGGTAGGGATTTTATTTTTACAGCGACCTGTGGGTTATGCAAGATTGTAGAATATCACATTCTTGGTATAAGACAGTTCACAGTAGGCCTAGCCTTGTGAAACCTGATCAACCACTGGAACCTGATTTACACAGATTTGCTTTAACATGAAGGGCGTTAATGTGAGCAATCATAAGATCTGGTTTCACAAGTCGCAGTAGGCTAATGTTCAATCTTGACTTTTCTCCAAGCTCATGGTCATACCTGGTCACGTATGACCTATATTTAAGTGGACAAATGCCATCATTTGCCTAAAACAATTAGAATATCTAATGGTCTTCAGTATACCGTGGTGTTATTGAATACTTGTTTTTGAAGGGTGGTCCTGTTCATGTGTAATTGTATTTCTATACTACATTTTGCTCCTTGTTGATTTTCCTTTGTCTAGTAATCGATTTTATTCCAGAGTTCTGCTCTCCTGGAATCCCTGGACATTCAGTTAATTATTATTATTTATGGTTGTTTCTGTCACCCTGCTGTGTTTGCTGCTCTAATGGACTATTGAGTGACATGCATTTGATGGGTTCAGTCTAAATTATTAATGTAATGGAGCTGTGTAAGTTCAGTGTTTAAATGGATGTCTGTTAATATGACAAACTCAAGGTAATGTGAAGTCATTTCCACTGGGTACCTGCTGGTATAATCGGATGACTGATAGAGTAAAGGACTTATTCACTAACTAGACACCCGATTGGACTAGACTGCATGGGCTTTATTTTATTTAACCTTCATCCAGGAAGTGGCTTATGTTGATGTAGTGTCTAGGCCGCTACTTGCAGAACATGTACACCACTGCATCCTGGGTTTGATTCCGGCCCATTGCTATTTAGGTGCACTCTGTTTCCCACTTTCAATTAATACAATTCCACAAAATGTCTCCTGGAAAAAAACTTCCAGGAAGTCATGGACTCATTTGAGATGTTTTTCATGTTTCTTTAATTTACAAGACTGAGTACTTGATAATCCATGTATGCCTTTTTTGATGGTAAATTACCTTACATTTAAATAATTTTCTTGGATTTATATTGGGGCAAAAACAAATTCCTATTTTGGGAGCTCATCCAAAAATGGCTACATCTGATATTAGCTGAAGCTTTATTTGTACTTGTTAGTGTTCAGCAACAGCATCAAATGTGAACTGTACACATAATTTTTGTTTCCATATTTCGTACTGAATTTGATCATTTTCAGATTAGAAAACAAAACCAACAACATCTTTCACCAACATTTTGGGGATCCAGTTTGGGATTAGTGTGAAGATAATGCGCACAGTGACTTGATACATCTGACTCAGACTGACAAATGAGAGTACTAGGACAGTTTCATAATGGTGTGTCTGGACGTACATGCTCTTTTGCCTGTTGTCATCCCTATTTCCAGGGCAGGACGTTTCAAGATGTATCCTGATCACTGCTTGCATCAAGCCTCAGACCTAACGGACAGTAAGTTTTGTGCCCTTAACCTCGTCTCTCATGCCTCCTGGACCATAGTGATAACAGGCTCTGTGAGCTTCAAAGTGACTCCATCACTGGGCTCAGATCGCAATACATCCTTGTGATTTTGCGAAATCATCTTCAGCCAAAGGTAAATGCTAAACACTTCACTATACAGTTTGTACATACACTGCTCAAAGAAAATTAAGGGAACACATAATCATCACAGTAAAACACCAAGTCAATTAAACTTCAAGGATAGATAGAAGCGTAAGCGATTGTGAATCAGTGTCACCTGTTTTGGTGCAAATGAAAGTGAAGTGCAATGGAGAGGCAACAGCAAGACAACCCCGAAAAAGGGAATGGTTTTGCAGGTGGTGGCCATAGACGATTGCTCTCCTCATCTTTCCTGACTGATTCTTCTCTAGTTATGAGTTATGCTAGTGTCCTTGTCACTACTGGTAGCATGAGGCGGTACCTGCAGACCATTCAGTTTGCCCAGGTAGTCCCAACTCCTCCAGGATGGCACATCCATATATGCCGTCGCAAGGTTTGCTGTGTCTCCCAATACAGTCTCAAGACCATGGAGGAGACACCAGGAGACGGACCATTACACAAGGAGAGCTGGACAGGGTCGTAGAAGGGCATCAAATCAGCAGCAGGACCGGTATCTGCTTCTTTGTGCAAGGAGGAACAGGAGGAGCCCCAAGTAGCAATGATGTGTTGGCCCAACGTTGGCTGTAAGTTGGCATTGGTTGTAAGAGTCGCGGTTGGAAATCCACTGTCTTGCTGTCGTTGGCCCGACTGAGTGTAAGTTACAGCGTTGTAGTTCATGTGATGACATAAAGATCGGTTGGCAGTATAACGTGTACCCAACGAAAAGACAACCGTGTAAGTTGTGTTGACGTAAAGTATCAACAAACATTTTGGTTAATTAATTGCATTATTACAGTAATTTTATTCTCATTGCTTTAATGGTGATTTTTAACATTAGCATTTCATTAATCAGTTGTAATGTGTTGGCTCTCTTTGGCATTGTTTTTAGTCGCGGTTTTGCCACCGTTGGCCCGACTTAGTATAAGTCGCTGCGTTCTACGTTGAACATATTGGCAATGATCGGTTGGCAGTATAAGTATACCCAACGCAAAGCCAACGGTGGAAGTGGTGTTGACTTTAATATAGGTAAACAAACATTGGTTAATTAACTACATTATTATATACTCATTGATGTAATGGTGATCTTTAACTTCAGCATTTCATTAAGTTGTATGCTTTACAACAATCAATGGGCAAATCTATAATTTGTCTTATAGCCATTTCTACATGAAGTTACAATTAAATTTAGTATATTCTAGCTACATTGATGCCTTGGTGCCACCATTGTCATATATTCAGTTTGGTTGTAAGCCACTGCTGAACCACCGTGGTCCCAACCATGATGGTTGGTGACCTACGCATTTGACACAGTTTTAAAAAAAAAAAGTATAGAATCAGATGAAAAGGGTTTTGCATTATGTAATTATGTAAATTGCTTAGCATTGAGCACACAGACATCATGGAATTATACAAAGACCACAAGTATGCGTTCATATAATAATGGATACAGATCAAAAGGTCAGTTTAATTAGCTGAGGCTAGACGGCGCTGGCCCAGTGGGTGATGCCTTGTTACACCCTCCACCTGCAATTGGCAGTGGCATGACCTTGCTCGAACCCAGTGGGACTCAGTGGCAGATGCTTTAAACCAGTGGCTCAGACTGTACGATGTACGTGTACACTGGTGGTAGCTACTTGGAGGTAGCTACACCATTTGACTAGAAAACCTAAAAGGGATTTCATATTTTGTATTGTAAAGTACAATAATGCTGTAGAGCAGGGGTATTCAAATCGTACCCTACGAGGGCTGGAGCCTGCTGGTTTTCTGTTCTACTTCATCATTAATTGGACCCACCTGGTGTCTTAAGTCTGAATAAGTCCCTGATTAGAGGGTTGCAATGAAAAAATGGAGTAGAACTGGCTTCAAGGGCCAGATTTGAATACCCCTGCTGTAGAGTAATGCCTTTACAGTGATTCTAAAGTAATGCTTAGTCTATATTCATGTATTCACTGTGGTGAGGTGAGAATCAGCTTTTTGGGGGCTCATATTGCTCCTGAGATTTCATAAACAATGTTATAATTGATCATGCAATTTGCACAATGGGTTGTGTTTGCAACACAAAATTCCTAAATTAAATTAAATGCGTAAATGAACAGCATTAACAGCCTAACATACTATATACATGGTGATATACATGGTCATTCAATGGTCATTGATATTTTCTGTTGCTTCTCTGTCATGGTGGCTTTTAGATACCTTGATAGTTTTGCTTGATCCAAGGCAGTACTTGGTCTGTAAAGTTTGAGAACCACTGCTTTAGACCACTGAGGCACGGGAGGCTCCAGCATTTTTCCCTTTTGACAGTCAATTGGACAGTAGATAATGAACACTTAAGACAAAAACATATGAATGCAATAGGTCTATATAGACTAGCTCAATTTCAGGTTGATAATCTAAGATCGCGTCCAAAGCCTGGTCAATCTAAACAAATCTTTGCATTTAAGCTGAGGTTTGGGGGTCAAAGAGGGAATTGTTGGATTAGGCCAAGCACTTCAATATCCTCTGAGGTCTTTTTGGAACCAGCCCCTGGGAGGGGAAGGGGAGAGGCAGAAACATCAGCATTCACATTTCCTCTTGAAGGACAATTGAGGAGAAAAGAGTGACTTTATGTTGTCCTAATCCCTCACTGTCCTCTCTGCTGCACCTTCACCCTTCAAGGAGAGGTGTGTGGGAGGACATATTCTGTCATTCAGCAATAGACATTGTTTTCTGTATCTTGAAGTTTTCTGTTTTGTGAAGGGCTGTATTTTATTAATAAATGGGTTTGGGCCAACCATTTATAACAGACATTATCTACATATAAGGTTTATGGATATGAGTTTATCACTTCATGTAGGTATTTTATAAATAAATATGTATAAGCATGATTACAGAGGTAAAATGCTTAACAGGTGCCATGATCAGAATGCAACACAGACAATTGTTATCTGAAAGTAAGGGAAAAGATGTCCAGTTTTTGCGCCAAAATCTTAGTTGGACAGATATAAAATAATATATGGGAGTGAGATTATTTTAGTTAAATATTAATGATATTCTACAATAGATTTTACCACAAATGCCAACTTAGATGGGTTAAATTCAATGCTACAATATAATAAAATGATAATATATTATAATATGTCATGCTATGTCTACACATTTTGGGGGATAGTTGGTTTAGTCCATACTGTACGTCACTTCATTCTCCCTCAGGCCTGAGATCGTTGAAAGCCTTATCAACTGATGGTAAATGGTCGTTTTTTAAATTAATGTTTGTTATTTAGCTGACTAGCTCATAACTACAAATATCAGCAATATGCCTTTTGAACAAAACGAAAGTATTGTACGTGTGACATAATTATATCATACTATGGAAATATCTTATTTGCTAGAACTAACTAGCTATCTAGGTAACGAACTTTTCCAGCTAGCTAACTCTTGTCAGTTTGACCACATTCAAGCATAGCTAATGTTTCTAGCTTACTAGGATTCAAAAGCAGTATTCAGCAATTAACTAAAACATCAAAGATAGCTAGCTACCTACACTAGTTAGGTTAATTGTTTACTTTATTGATCGAACTTAGATTGTGTGACACTACTGGTAATGAACTGTACAGCAGTCAGCTAACTTGCTAGCAAGTCTATGTAGCTAAATGCTAACTAGGGCTTTACATTTTGCGCGCCAAATCTGCCTCAATTCCTTTTTAGCAACTTTTTAAATCGTCTAGTTTAGTGTCTATCCATTGTTTTTGCAGAAGATCCCATCAAAAAATTATAACTAACAACAAGCAAGCAAAATCTAAATTGATGATTTGTGGTTTTAACGTTTCTGGATGTACATTTTTTTGTAAATTATTACCAGAGCATAAAATGTGCCAAATGCGGTATTACTCAGTATGTGCTTGTAGCCAGTTTTCACCAGCCACGCTGGGGAGTAGATAGACAGGGTATTATACAGTGCACGTGTTTAACTCTATTTTTAGATGTTTAACATTAGTTTAAAGGTGCCAGATTAATTCCCCAGATCATGGTACAAATTACTATATATAGAAGATAGATTCAAGCTGGCGAGTGGTAGCAGTGAAATGCTTTGTGTTCCATTGACATTTGTATTGTTTACAGTTCGTTAGTTTAGTAAGACCTGACGTCGGGCCATGTACACAAAGATATTCCGGCCAGTGCACAATTTCCCCATTTAAAATCATAGTGTCGTATGAAAACGTTTGCTTGTCATCTTTGTCATTTTTTCCGCTTTAATTTTCGATTTTTCTCGCATGAGTCTGTCGCGCTCCTTTACCCCCCTCGGTGTGCAACAATACTGGTGTCGTCTTTTTGACCAATCATAGTTCATAGTGCATTCTAGAGCGGGCCCAAACATTGCATCGTACGAGTTGAATCAAACGCAATAATTTTTGTTTTCGTGGAAAGAACAGTTTCCCGGGGCGAAAACGATAAGGGCAAGGGACACATGGTCAGTCGTACATGTCGTGCGAAAGCCGATAAGTATGGGGCCATTATTGTAGCAAAACTATTTACAAATGTGTGTGGAGAGTTGTGTAACTGTATCTCAATCCGTGTGTGCGTAATCAGATTTGTACATGTGTAAAAGAATCTCTAAATGCGTAACGAGTTTTGTGAATGTGTATAGGAATCTGCAAATGTGTATTGAGATTCTTTTTACACGTACACTTCTGCAGTGGCAGAGATCTGCAAATGTGTGCAGATTTGTGTGTGCCTCAGGAGCTATACAGCCTACATACCACCAGGCGGCGGTAGCACACACTGATTTTAAGCGTGACATTGCTGCGCGGGTAGCCGAGTTAAAAAACACATGAGCCGGTAACTGGACGAATCTCGTGAGCTAATGTTAGATTAGCTTTGCAGATAACTACAGAAAATTGCATTTTGCGAATTTGTCTGGCGATGCCAGGCTAGATAACAGTTGGTAAGAGAGTTCACGTTGTGATTGCGAGGTTGAATAATTTATTTATTCTACTTAATGGTCATAATTTGGCAATCAAATCCAAAAAGAAGGGCACGTAACAAAGCTGAACCTCCAGTATTACCTGGGATATGATGGCTGCTGTCAATGAGACAGGCCAGCCGTTTGGATCTTCAGACAACCCATGGGTACGTAATGTTTTTTTTTTTTAAATTTAAATAAACGCAAAGTAATTGATAATGGTATACAAATGTTAAGTTAACACGCGTAATTGTGCATCATTACTTAAGCGGCCGAAACAGCTAGGCCTACAGGAGCTTCTCAAAATTTCGCCATGAAAATTCCATCAATTCTCACTGTTTTATATAGTCTCTTAATCCTTGGCTTTGTGCTTTCGTTTTATTTCAGAGAAAGGTCTTTTTTAGTATGACACCTTTTAAGTGTAAGTACTGTTTAGCTGCAATAAATTAAGTACTGTTCATGATTTCAAATATTTACATATTTCCTAACTGAGGTTAGCCTTATATTTGAGTAGTACTCTGCATGTGTGTGTTTTACACTGTACAGTAACTTGAAATAAGACAAATCGAGCCTCCTTTGTTGTCTAGTATAGTTATCTTGAGGATAAAATCATTTTAAAGTACTAACACCTTCTTTTCCTGAATAAGTAGCCTAAATGACCTGACAGTGGGCTCTCATTATGTCGAAAGTATAACATGCCTCAGTAGGTTTAAGGTCTGACAAAGTTCATTTTTATAAAGGTGTAATTTAAAAAGAAGTGCACTATTAAACAAATGCTGCATATATTTTTTTTCAGGTTCTGCTAAGCCGCAACATCCTTGGGATGCTACATTCTCGGCTGCTACATATTTTAGACTACAGGCCATTGGATTTGGACCGCTTGGAATTTGTGTACTCAAGACCTGGTTTTCTGTAGTGCCATTTCAAGTAGCATTGACATTCCAGTGTGCATCATGGACACACTATCTGAACTGTGTAGGTTGATCAGGGATGAAAGGGAGCATGTCCAAGATTTGGAGTCACATCTTCAGGTCCAAATAGGCACAGGTCACACATGGCGTCCAAAGCTTTATTTTAGCCCAGATTACCTTCAGCATCTCCTTGAAATACCTTTATCTGTCACAACCATTGCAAGCTTGTTGGGAGTGTCGAGACATACAGTCCACAGAAGACTGTCAGAAAACATGTCAGTGACTTCAGTGTATATTCAAATGACTGATCAAGAGTTGGGTGCCATGGTTGCAGACATAAAGTTGACAATGCCACACTGTGGGTATCGAATGATTAAGGGGGCCCTTAAATCCAGGGGGTGCCTGGTTCAGTGGGAGCGTGTAAGGGCTTCCATGCACCGAGGGGACACCATTGGTGTGCTGACAAGAATGAATATTGTGAGACGCACATATTCGGTGCCCTGCCCAAGGTCTCTTGCCCATATCGACACCAACCACAAGCTGATTAGGTAAGGAAGATTTTGTGTTGTACACTGAGGTACAATGGACAAGTTAAAATTACCCACTAAATCTGGCAACTATGATACAATGTAGCAGAAATCTATTGATAAATAGATTTACGGCTAAATACTGTTTACTTAATCAAATTTTTACATACCTATCGTTCCATCTTTACCTTTGTTCATGAATTTTATATATATTTTGTCTCACAACAGATACAGCAATGTTATTTTCGGTTGAGTAGATGGGTATTCCAGGAATGTGGGTTTGTGTATATATAAACTAAAACTTGTGGCAAACCTATACACTTTTTGTTGGACCATTCTGATTCTGATATGATGCATGTCCTACACTGGCTTTTTCCAGAATGTATCCCTATTTACTATACAGTGCGCAGGTACACTATTTTCTGCTAATAATCCCACAATGCAATGCACTACATTTAATAAATGCAAAGTTGTTTAGATGGAAGTTTCTATTGTGCAACTTCACACCTCTCAGTGATAACAATAAATAATTATTAGTAAACAGTGCTAGGGCAGATACTTCAGAAATGTAATTTATTAATCATTGAAAAAGTAATCACTGAAGCAATAAAGTAATTGGTTACACAACTTATTTTTGTTACTCAGCACGGCTCTGTCCAAAGTGCCTCTAAACAACTAAACCCTACACACTCACATGACTCATATTCTGAACATAAAAACAGAAAACTATACATTATTTGCACAACACTGTTAATAATAGTCTAAAATCTCAATTTATTGCTTACTACTGAGTTAACTAATCAGTGTTTATTTTATAGGGAGTAGGGATTGTGGGAGTGCTTTTCGACATAGTCATAGACATGTTTAAATTGTTTTTTAATGGTTCGTTTTGTTTCAGATAATGTACCTTGGGGCTGCAAATAACAATCTGTCGTCTACAACCGTGGCCTTTTTCCAAGAATCTGTGGAAAAATATGGCTGTTGTCTTGTTTAAGTAATTGTGTACAATCGACATAAAACAAGAGTGTTGCTACATCAGATTATTTTTTTGAAAAATGTACAGAGAAAAAGGGTTTTCCTGTTCAGTACTTAAATGCTACTGTAATTTGAAAACTTAATGCTGTTAAGTTGTCATAATTAAACGATTCTTTACATAAAAATGTATTGCGACACTACTACTATATATTTCTGTTGATTGTATTATGAGTGCATTCCTCATTGGAATCAGGGATATTTGTTGACTTTTTTGGGGGAAATACTTATCTTCACAACTGTACATACATATAACCTATGAAAGTGTAATTGTTAGTTACATTATATATTCTTAGAAAGTCATATAGGCCTAATTTCTATACCCACAAAGTATTGCCCAATGTACAAGTGACAACTGTCTTCATGATTAAAGTTTGCACCTACTGTAGGTGATATGAGTGTGAGGTCATGAGACAAAACTCCTCCAAGCATAAGATGCTAATTTATTGCAATGGTTATTAATATCATTATTTTAAAATCACAGTACTGGTATTCATATACTTAACTTTATTGCCAAAGTTAAACAAGGCAAGAAAAGAAAAGCAGGGACATGGTAGAACAGTAAAAACATTACCAGCACCAGGGCAGCCATGAAGATGCAAACCACATTGTCAAAATGAAGTTGTTTAAAAATAAAAAGTCAAATCTGGAATACACCATGATAATTGTAGAGCATCACCCTGAAAAGCACTAGTAGTACCACAAATGAATGTTCCTTTATTGTATACATTCAAAATGGTCTAAACCTTTTAGTGCTAAACTTAACTTGACAGGGTAGACAGCTGAAAATGTACTGCTTTTTCTGGGTTGAAACATTTTAAGCAGTTGTACTGGCCATCCCAGAGTCAGCAATATGATAACTTTAGAAGTACTGACATAAGGAAGTAAATAAGCACTGCAAGTGGATATAAACGTGACTTCCTGTGAAGTACTCTAATATGATAGCAACTTAACTTTAGAAGTTCTGACATAAGGAAGTAACTAAGCACTGCAAATGGATAAAAACTTGACTTCCTGTGAACTACTCTAACACAAGTAACTGATGTTTCGACACCCAGCTGGCATCTCTGAGGAAGACGCCAGTTGGGCGTCGAAACATCAGTCACTTACACTAACACTTATGGATTAAAAGATAGTCACTGAGTTTGATTCCTGCCTATTTTGTTTTTGTGCTCAACAACTACTTGCCTTGTACTAGACATTTTTGTTAGTTTTCCACAGCAAATATTTTTGTTTTCTCTAATCCTGTGTCAAAGGAATCCAAACTTGTTCTTATGCTATTGCCACTGAGAACATCTTTTTGTTTGCCTTTAAACAAGCCCAAATCCTGTGTTGCAGGTAGTAATGGCAGAAACCAAGTCGGACTCAAAGTCCTTGTAGGTTGTGTAATGGTCAGGCAACTTGATAGTGTCAAAGCATGTCAAGGCCCTGGGGAGAAGGCCACTTGCCACCTTCACGATCAGCTCCTTAGGTGGGACTTCCCAACCCACCCAGAACTGCAGCAGATTCTTCAGATGCTCTGAAGAGGCTGTTGAAAACAGTGCAGACCTGTGAGACGCTTCTATACTCCTCACACTTGTGCCTTTTCATTTTTTTTGTGAAAAAATGAAAAGGCATTGGAAAAAAGACACACCATGTTCAATAAAAGTCCTGAAGTAAGCCATGACCCGAGTGATAGCCTCGACAGGGATGTCATCTTCATCGTCATCAGAATCTAAATCTGTGTTCAACTTTGGCCATGTGATGTGTGGAAGAAGCATCTGCAAAAACAGACTGGTCTCAAGACTTGTTCATACTTGGGAATAAAAATTGGAGAAGAGGTATTTAAGAAGGGGACTTAAAATAGCTTTTGATGGATAATTAATATACAAATACTAATCTCGTACCTGCGGTGTGATCTCAGCTTCTTTCTCACAAGGAAAAAGCAGCTTGACCACATCTGCTGTATTGGAGAGAAGTGGCCAAATTCCAGTCTCCTTCAGCCCCTTTCTTAACTGCTTCACCTGTTTTGCTGATCACCCCAGAACCTGTGCAAAACAGCCTTACCACTCTGGATAAACAAAAACACCAATATTATTAGCATGACCAAATTATGTAAATGTAAAAGTTCTTAACGCAGCAAATAGACTGCAATTTTACTGCATGCAAGAGCAGCTTGTCATGGAGCCACTTCTTGTTGTTTAGAGTTGGAAGCGGAAGGTCCCACGCCATGCAAAGGCTGACAACACTGTTACGTTGTTTAAAGAGGGTTGGTTAGCCTAAAAGGAATATTAGCATTTCTCATAATGTTGGAAAGGATAAAAGTGCTCCAGAAATTCTCTACAATTTTGAAAGTCTTTGCTTAACAACACTAAACAAGGCAAATACATCCTGGTATAACAATATGGAGTAAAACAAAGGTTGCCAAACTTACCAGTTGGATTGTTTCGCGGATGTCCAAATCAGGACAGTCTTCGATCGTGACTGTGGCAGTGTCAATGGTACCACCACACAGAACATGTGTGATGGCTGGACTAAGACCAGGGAAAGCAGGACCACCATACAAGATGCAATGCCCCATCATTCGCCCTGCCATCAGGAAAAGCTCACTCTCCACCCTCACAGCAGAGTTGGCAGGCATCAAGTGGTCTGACTGACCCTCGGAAACCTTTGTGATTGCACCGTTTCCTGGATAAAGAATATATTTATGATAGCTTATATTATTTACACTACATTTTTGTAGTGGGCCAAAAAATGCCTACTTCTACATTTGAAATGTAAGAAACTGAGTGTGGTGTAAAC
This sequence comes from Esox masquinongy, assembly GCA_016801175.1. Taxonomy (NCBI): domain Eukaryota; kingdom Metazoa; phylum Chordata; class Actinopteri; order Esociformes; family Esocidae; genus Esox; species Esox masquinongy. The sequence goes on from JACXGI010009268.1 coordinate 24,579, forward strand.
ACTGACCAAGATTAAGGTGGAGTCCAGTTCTCAGCTTCAGCATCGTTGTTGACATATCATGTCGGTTAACACCTAGTCCTACAGCAGCATCGCCTATGGGAAAGATTGAGACAACTCGACACATTAAAAGTATTAAAAAAAACAATAGCCTCGTTCGTACAAAATATATACACGGCTTAAAAAAAATTAAGGGAACACAAATCACACATCAGGTCTCGATGAACGAAATAAATTAAAGATCAAAATCTTTACTGAACATTGTGAAATTTGTTGAGAATGGATTGAGGGCTGGATTCAAACTCACACCGAGAATCAAAGTAAACAATTGAAATTACAGGCTGTTCCAACTTGTGTGAATTTTTTCATAATGTGACTCAGTAGTGTATATGGCCACATGCCTGTATGCACTCCTGACAACATCTGGGCATGCTCCTGATGAGATGGCGGATGGTGTCCTGGGGGATCTTCTCCCAGACCTGGATCAAGGCATCAGTGAGCTCCTGGACAGTCTGTGGTACTACTTGGCGGCGTCGGATGCACTGATTCATAACGTCCCAGAGGTTCTCAATAGGATTCAGGTCTGGGGAACATGAGGGCCAGTCAATGGCATCAGTGCCTTCCTCATCCAGGAACTGCCTACACACTCTGGCCACATGAGGCCAGGCATTGTCCTGAACCAGTAGGAACCAAGGGCCCACTGTCCAACTCTCCTCATGTCATGGCCCGTCTCCTGGTATCTCCTCCATCCAGGAAGGATAAGGAGAGAGCAACTGTCTGTGGCCACCACCTGCAAAACCATTCCCTTTTTGGGGGTTGTCTTGCTGTTGCCTCTCCACTGCACTGTTGTCACTTTCATTTGCACCATAACAGGTGACATTGATTCACAATTGCTTATGCTTCCTAACTGGACAGATTGATATCCCTGAAGGTTAATTGACTTGGTGTTATATTGTGATTATTACATGTTCCCTTAATTTTTTTGAGCAGTGTATTACTTGTGTTTTTATAAGATTCAACAAAAAAAAGAACAAACAAGAACCACCAGTAGTTATTTTCAATATGACACAATGAAAAAGACATACAGCACACCTTCAAGTCTGCATCTCAGTGGCGACGCCCACTCCACATTGCTGCGCTTATAGAAGCTCACATAGGACCTGTCCTGTTCTTCCTGGTCTTTCCTCAAGTCCACTGCGAAACCATTCTCTTCAGAACTGTTCTTATTGTGCAGCACCTCTTGGGTGAAAAGCAAAACAGCTCTTTTGGGATCTGCGACAGTCCTCCAGTCTGCAAAGACATTTTCAGTATGTAAACCGAGCTTTACCACAAATCAAACAGAACACAATAAAGGCAAAAAAAAGGCATGCGGAAGGGACATGAGTGTAACATGATGCACAAAGGGGGAAAAGATTTGGGTGGAAAAAGGGAAAGATTAACAAAAAAGTGCCTCTGATGTACCTGCTGACATGCTTGCTGCTGTACTTTGTGGAAGTGGTGCTACAGCATTATCATGGACATCAGGAATGCTGCGAAAAGAATGGGTTTGGCAGACTGTCATCATTGCCATTCTTGCTACTCCTAATCATCTTCACAGAATAGATAGGAAATAGATAGGAAAATCAGATGTTGTTAAAGGCAGTGTCAGCAGCACAGTAGTTTTTATTAAACTTTCCCAAAAATAATGTTTAAAGTCAATCTGTGTGTTCTCCAGCTGTGGAACAAGAGAACTGTTGATACATATTGGAGTCGGTGTATTCCTGAGTGTGACAGTTTCATAAACTAGTTTAAAAATAATTACCAGGGGAGAAAAGTACGTATTGGGATATACTGAGATATTTAAAACAGGCAAGAACAAACTCTATGAATGACATAGCCACCACCAATAACAATAATAACTAATTATAGTTGATAGGGAAATTAAATGAACAGTATGATATTTTCAAGCTGGTTTTATAGAAGATGCACTTACATCATTGTTGGATGTGGACTTTGAGGATGTGACGGCATCAGTGACAACAGTTGATGAGTTATACATGGAGACATACTCAATGTCTGAGTTTCAGTCCTGGTCATACAACAACAAAAAACAGTTACTCAATGTTTATTTTGAAGGCCAAATGAGATGTAAGAAAACAACTTACTTGACAGTCTTTTGACGTTGTCTTTGCAACTGTCAACACGAAGGGCCAAAAGATGTATTGGTATCGTCTCCTGACAATTTTCACAGGTCGCCTTTGGCATTTTCAAAAACTCTTTAGCGTTTTTGGTAAGAGGGCTAACATCTAATTCACCCTGTAATGGGGCTATGTACAGCATGTTTTTTTCCCACCGTTTGATGCCCTCTTCAGCTGTGGGGTGGTGTAGCCTTCCACCTGGGGGCTTACAATTGTCATCTGCCTTCGTCCACTTCCACCTGAAACACAGAAATGTCAGTTAACACTGAAGAAGTGTTTGCTAATGACATGACAAGGGTGCAGCAAGAATACATTTTAACAGCGTAATGGCAGCACATCAATTCCTAGTTCTCCAACACTTTATTGGTTCAAACATTATGCATATTTAAGTTTCTGGTGCCAACTACAGCAATGCACCAGAGTATGACAATTAATTGTTCTCAAAGACTAAAAGAACATGACTGAAGTGCTATGTATTAGTTCAGTAGGTGTGTTTACCTGAAGCCTTGTAAAACATCCAGGATCCATTCAGGCTCTTGAGTTTAGGGTACTCATGGTTAAGAATTTCAGATATCTATAAAAAGACGGTAACATGACAAACATTGCTGTCAAATTACTGTTGATTACAGCAAACTGATTTCATCTGACACTGGGCCTCAGGCAAAGACGTTTTCATATTTCTTTTTTCTTGGAGGTTTGCTTATAATCATTTCAACCTGATGAATGCCACCTGTACATGATCAGTTCTGCATAAATGACAACCAGTCATTAGCATAATATAATGCTACACACTGCACTCCATGCCTTTTTCAAAGCATACATCATTTCACCTCATCATTATTTATTTACACCTATTTATTGCACATTTTTGTTGATTTCTGTGACACATTTAAACTTACAGTTAATTCAGATTTTGTCCCAGTCCAGCCCTGATCTCAAGCATTGTAAATGTTGACATTTTGCAGGATACAGTGAGTGTGAAGTGAAACTATGTTAATTCATACTTTTTAGAGGTGATGTTTGTTTTTTTACATAAAAGATGCTGTGCCAACAATTTTTGAATACATCCAAGACAGACAGACAGACATGTCTGACCATTTCAAGCAGGCCACAGCCTGAACTGGTGGTGGGGGCTACCAAATGACTGTAAGTTGACGTACATACAGTGTCACTCTTGTACCGTCTATCAAATATAATATTCTACGAAATCATACACTATGATAATATCACACCTGGCATCCAGCATACCTCAGAGGGCTTTTATTGCAACCCGTCCATCTTTTAAATCTGACAACACACATCTGCCCTGCCGTCTTGACCCCACAGTTACCACAGATGTAGTTAAATCACTATCCTGGCAATTAACAACTTTTCCAACATGACTTTTTAAGGGGGGAAAAAGCTTATTAAGAATGCCATCCACCACATAAATTTTAAAGATGGAATTCTAACATTACTTATTCTAGTTAGTTGAAGCCCAGGAAAAAGGGATATGCTCAGTTGTCTGTTTATTTGTGTAATGCACTTGTTTACAGTCATTCAACATTGGATTTTTTTTTTTACCAGGTTACCGGATTTCTGAGATGAGGAAACTAATTAAATAAGGCATGCAGTGGTTTTTTTTCTTGTATTGTGTTGTTCAGTTTAAGTTTTTCATATGTTATCCAATGTTTTTTGTGTATTTTAATTTCTAATATTTGCAGATTTTATGTTTTGAATTTATATAAATGTTCAAATAAAAGACTTCGCTATAATACGGTGTCTGTGTTATTTAGTCCATGATTAAAAGACGTAAATTAAATGGTAAAGCTAAACCCTGGTGAAAATGAGTTGAAAACTGAAAGTTTAGTAGATGTCTAAATGTATAAAATAGTCATTTATTGAACGTCTGATAAACGTCTATGTAGTAGCTGAAAAGATGTTGAAAGAAATTCTAGGCTAAGACTAGACTTGGACTAAACTTAATCTAAACGTCTACTGACAAATAGATGTATAAAAGATGTATTTTCAATGTCTAATTAATTAGTGGGTATGGAAAACTGCATCTGGACTTATGACTAATATACAGAATAGTGATGGTTTGGCATGAAACACTACTGTACCTGACCTGTTCATGAGCTGCATCTTCTGGCAATGAGACAATTCTCATGCCTAGCCCTGCCTGGCAAAACCTTAGCTCGTCATCTCCTTTTGGAGTCACAGTTGCAGGAGAGGGAAGGGCATAAAAATGAAAACACTGCAATTTGGGACTGACTTGTGATGGGTTTACAAACCTCCTCTTTCCCCTGAAAAGACTTGGGAAAGATCTGTGACAAACAATAAATGTTTAAACCAATATTTATAATTACCAGGGTCATATTTTTAACATATTCAGTTGTATTTATTGATACAACTCTACAAGACTGCTTCAATCCAATACAGTATATAAGATTCTTAAAGTGTGTGTGTGTGTATGTGTTTAGATGGTACAGCAAATTTAAACTATTAAACTACCTTTGCATTTCTGATGTCACGGGAGATTGCATAGGGGTGGCTGTTCTGGGTGAGGGGTTGAAGACGGTGGCTGCTCTTGTTGAGAGGTAAGCAGATGCTCTTGCCTCACTACTGCCTCCATCAATAGTTTCTTTGATGAGTGTGACCGGGTTTCTGGCCACACACTCAATATCCTTGTCTGAGCCTGGACACTGACCCTACAGAAACAAGAGAAAAAACAATTTTAATGAAATAGCATAGAAAACAAATATAGGCAATATACAATTCCTGACAGCTACCCCTAATTATTTACTTCTACTGTACCGCTGACTTATCAGCAGGCTTACGTAGGACAGAGGCACTAGTGCAGTTACTATGCTAATTCTCGAACTCGTAAGTTACTCAAACCTTAGCCTTTGGCGCAATCGTAACTAAGCGGGTACATTGACCCACCTTAACTGACAACATTTAAAAATTCTCCAGCCTGCCTCTACGTTCCCTCGTATGTACAGTGAAGTCTGGTTACTAGCTAGAAAGTTCAAAGGAATTAGAGTAAGCTAATTCCTTGGTGTTGCTCCAAGTTCAAGTACACTCGTTTTTACGTTCGTTGTTGCCTTGCGGCGGCTAACGTCGTTATATGGCGAGCCAGAACTCCTTAAGTTCTTTGCTAATTCAATTTATCTTCAATAAGAGCCAACGGCTTTGGCTACATGTTAAGTCGTGGTGACGTTACTGCGAGTTTTTGCCGTACCCGTCTCAACGATGTCGGACTGCTAGTTTTGTCGGCTTCCAATTAGATACCCTCATGTGGCTCCTAGCTAGCTACCTACAAAATGTAGCAAAGACATTTTCAGCTAGGTAAATTGTCAGTTAGCTTGATCGTGCCCTGATGTATTAACATTTGCTCGATGACGAATAAACTGAGCAAACGTAACTTGGTCACAGCTGTTTCCCGAATATATATATATATATATATTTTTTTTTTTTTTACAAAGCTCAGCAATACTACTTGAGACAACTACTACAAAAAACCGAACACGTTCAGTACTCACAGAGAGCAATCGAGATTCCATCTTAGTCTGCCTTGCATCCGCACAGCCACAACCCGCCAATGTATATCACGCTTAAAATCAGTGCGTGATACCGCTACCTGGTGGTATGTAGGCTGTATAGCTCCTGAGGCACACAAATTTGAACACACATTTGCCAAACGACACACGCATTTGCAGATCTCTGCCACGGCAGAAGTGTAGTAAAAGTCATGTGTAAAAAGACAGCGAATGGAGAGGCCCGTCTGAGTCGTAACTGATGACTTGTCCGTATAAGCATTTACAGATTTGTCTGCGCATTTACAGATTTGTCTACACATTCACAGATCTATGTACGCATTTACAGATTTGTCCACACATATACAAATCTCAATACACTTACAAATCTTTTACACATACAAACATACAATTCTGATTACTGTTGAAGTACCGACCTAAAGTACTTCCCCGAGTTGGTTAATGAGAAGAGATTAAGAGGAGACAAAATCGCAGTGCCGGCAATTATCTTTATTCATACAGATATATCTGGAGACAGTGTGGCATTCAGTCCAACAGAGTCTAACACAATCACAGCACACACAGTTCTTATAGCATGAGCCCCCTACCCTAAATTTT
>JACXGI010009269.1:0-24536 GCA_016801175.1 Esox masquinongy
ATAGTACAGACTGGACTGTTATACTGGTAGGTGGTGATGGTGTTGTATAGTACAGACTGGGCTGTTATACTGGTAGGTGGTGATGGCGTTTTATAGTACAGACTGGGCTGTTATATTGGTAGGTGATGGTGTTGTATAGTACAGACTGGGCTGTTATACTGGTAGGTGGTGATGGCGTATAGTACAGCCTGGGCTGTTATACTGGTAGGTGGTGGTGTTGTATAGTACAGACTGGGCTGTTATACTGGTAGGTGGTGATGGCATAAGCCTTTACAGTATCAACACAGTACACACAGCCGGCTCCCATTGGAACAGACCTATTTGGCTTGCATTACAAACCCATTGAGGCAGACAGCTCTGCTGCTCTACCTTAAGCCCCCTGGCACTGGGTTGAGATCTGGCTGGGAGCATATTGTGTTCAATGCAGACGTGTGTGAGTGGGTAATTGCAGGCTGCAGCCCCTATGGTGTGTGTGTTGCAGGCAGGTTACTGTTTTACCGTTCTGTCTGTCTGTGCAGAGGCTGCCTGTGGGCCGGGCCAGGTCTTGGGAGAGAGGTACTGGGTTGGGATGCTTAATGCTTCATTTGGATTCTCATTGAATCCAATCACACAGTACAACTCAGCCTGTCAGACACACACATACACACCCACACACAAAATACACAGTAGTTTGGCTGCAGATCTCACACAAGAACACACCCCTGTCAATCCCTACAGGCTGCCGAGCTCCACTGAGCCAATATTTTGGCTGTTCGTCGTTTTTTTGAGTTCTGATTGTCTTTTTTGTCTCCCCCCATCTCTCTTCTTCATAGCACACTGGAGCAGCAATACCAATCTGATTCTGGCTGACATGCTTGTTTAAACTCACTCTGGGTTTCTGTAAAACTCACTCTATGTCAAACCTTGTTCATCAGAAGTGTGTGTGTGTGTGTGTTATATAAGGGAGTGTGTGTTTTGTAGTCCTGCAAATGTTAGTATAACTACAGTATATATCCAGAGCCTTGTGTTGTGTATTCATGGGAGGTCTTGTAAGTTGTATAACTACCATTACCTTGGTGCTCCTGATCTACATTAACAGTAATGTCGACAATCCTTTTCTAAGCGCCCTTGGCCATAATTAGGTGCAGATGTTCGACTGGAATACTGCATTCCAAAAAATATGGATGACCCTAAAGATCTTTGCATCTACTCGAGAATCTGCATGCCACTCCTGTGCTCAGTCCCTAGATGGCACTGTGTCCAATACTTAGTACACTGTCCTACGCCAGCCGGCCAGGAAACATGGGATGACTTGATAAGGTTGACTACGCTGCTGTGAGCGTTCATATTGCTCCAGTTAATTAGCTATGCGGAGTGAACTAAACGCTGTGTCCGTATCGATGGGAGACGATGGAAATAGATGGATGGGGAGGTTGGGGACGAACCTCGTTATTGTGTACTCAGCAACGCACTAAGTTAACTGTACAGTGGTTTGATTGCAGAACGTTGCATGATCTGGCCCTTTCTAAACCTGGTGTTATGGTGGTATTGACTTGTTCTACTTGTCAGGTTTGATCTTCCTTAGAGCGGCGTTTTTTTTTTTGGTGTATCGGGTGTCTCTGAACGGCTGAAGCAGCATGCTGCCCTACAGCGGAACTAAGAGTAATTCTTTATTTAAAAGGTATCAGTGCTGGAAATACACTTGTGTGGGATACATTAAAAAAAGAAATGCCTTTGAATGTAGTGGTAAAACAACGCTTGACTCGGACCGAAATGCGTAGGCGCTGGTACTTTTCTGTGTCGGTACCGTTTATATTTAGAAGCAGGAACTTCACAATCCTTTTGAGCCTGTATTTACTTTATATTTACTTATAAAACTAGCTTTTATAGTTTGAGTTGGTGTTAGATTTGACATTGGGAGCAGAGGAAAGCACAGCTCTTTGGTAGAATGGCTAATACTGGATATAAAGTTTGTTGGGGAAAGTAGGGCTGAGCCAAAGGGTTTTTTATGCACAATGTTTTTCATGTGTTCCACTAATTGGTCATTTAACCAGTCAGATCAGCTTTGAAGATGTGGTTTGAAAAGATCTGACATGATTGTTAAAAAAAAGATCACTCGGTGAAAAAAGAAAAATCAGAAATGGACATACACAAAAGAAATTTGACCAAATGTTTAGTAAGAGTTCATCATGTCTGTGAAAAGAGAAAAAACACACATTGAACATTTTTCACAAAGTTACATACATTTATTGTTTTTATACGTTTCATATTTCTACTATTTAAACAAAAGTCGATTTTTTTAGTTTGCGTTTCTATACGCTACAACATGAGGTACTAAACCTAGCTTGAAACCGCATCTTTGTAGCTAATGTGGGCTAATATAGTCCATATGTTTGACATGGCTTAATTTGTGCCAGTGGCCATATGGTAATTCATACTGTGATAAGATTTTGTCCGGTGTAAGCGTAATGTTCCTGCAATGTGTCATGCATATGAACTCCAGATTTGTTTTACTGTCTTTTGTTATAGAGCATATCATCATGCCCGTGTATACACCTTACAGGGCCCAGGTCTAGTCCCTGCAGCGAAATAACGAGAGGAGGGAAGAAGTCCAGACTGCAGCAAGGGATGAAGAAACTGACTAAATGACACTGAGGAGATACAGTGACAAAGAGAAAACACATTCACAGTACCTGTGGGAAAAACAAATTAGCAGAGGTGCACAAGGACCTATCTTATGACAGTCTTAGCCTTCTAAACATCTCAGACCAGTTTCGTAGACTTAGTAGACTAAACTGCATAAAGCATGGCTACGAATTTGCACATTATGAAAACATTCCGTCCTCAAACAACTGGTCAAGAAGTGGAAGGATAAGTGGTATTAAACAGGAACTATATGAATCTGGACATTTAGGATTTAGGATACACAATCTACCAGAGTTCCATTCTGTGAATACAGTTTTGTCTGACCCTCTTACCCCAATGTGGCTGAACCTACCCTGTCCCTACACTAAGTTCCGCCAAGAGACAAGCTATGATGTAAACACTGGGATGTTTATATGAATTTTGATTGTTTCCAGGTATACACAACATCCTGAAATATGTAGATATCTTTGTAAAAAATAATTTATATTTTTCTTGATGGAGTGATGCAGAATGCAATTTCTTTATATCAACTTACCCCACTCGTCCCTACGGACGGATCATGCCCTGCACAGAGCAGTGAGCTTATGCAGTCATACAAAACAACTCATTTGATCGTAAATTATTTTTTCTTCTGTCAATTAAGATATGAATTATCCAATTTGTTTGGGCAAATGGATGTAATGTGTTTCTGCCCGTTTGACCGAAAAGGAAATCAGTCTGTCTCACCCATCAATCACAACAGCACACAACCATGAGCTCACATTTGAAGGGCACCACAAAAGAGTTGGGGGGGGGGCTCAGTCGGTCACCTGCTTCCCCGTCAGTAAGACTCACAGGTATCGAGGATGGATGCACTTGAGGCTTCTTCTACTGACCCCATTCATTGATACTAACACAATGTAATTGGATTCCTATATAGCGTCCATACATTCTGACTATACTAGCTATCTCACTATGCCCAACCAACCATGAGTAGTGAAGGTCTAAAAAGGTCCATATTGGAAGGAAAAAGACCTATATAAGGAGCTCAATCTTTGTGGATGTAGAAGTACTTTTAGTTGTAAATCAATACAAAACTGTTAGCCTGTTATTACCCTTGGCAGTCACAGGATGAATGAGTTAATATGTAGTAAGTGTTCTAGCTGAATATACTAGCTGAATATACTCCTTGCAGCCCTCTGGTAACTTCCATCAATGGGGCTATTCCAAGATAATGACCAGGACTGTAGCCCATTTGTACAAAATATGGGATGGTGGAACAACGGGTCTGGAAGCAGGTGCATCAGCTCGGCCATTCGCACCGTTAGAACCGGTCCATATGGTGCCTAGAATGGTCTCCTACCCGTGCATTACTACCAAGACCTGGCTGTGGAAGGTCATAATGGCATTCCTTTCATTTTGGCCTTGTCAGAATCTGCTCTGCTTCTAGTATGGGAGGTAACCCATCATAAACAGGCTATGGGGAGAAAACAATATTCCAGATCAATATGTGGACATGTTAAACAAGAATTGTGGATTGGACTTTTAACTGGAGTTTATTGTGCATCTTAATAGGAGGTTGTTGTAATGGATTTGAAAATAAATATCAGTAATCTAGTTTGTAATAAGGTGGTTCAGGTAATACACTTGTGATAGAAGTCAGGTTGTGGACACAGGCTGAGGAAATCCTGTTTGGTTTACTGATGAATGTACCTCTGAAAGCTCATACAAACACTACATTTACATTCACATCCACATCACGTGACAGACCGCCAACCACACTCTACCATTGAAAACTTTGGGAAGAACTTTTTATTGCTGGGATTTGCCTGGAGTCAAAGGAGCAAAAAACAGTTACGTAATGGGTTGTAAAGCTGTAGTAACACAAAATCAAAATGAATGTGCACACTGACTTTAGATTTGCTTAGAATGCAAACAGAACAAGAATCAAGTAAATTAAGTAATAAATAAATTACAAAAACTGCCAGCACAAACTGTCATACAAATGATAAGACTTCAAATGAAAACTGCACAATAAGGAGAGGAATGCAAATGTAAAAGAACAGCAAAACAGAAAAGAAGTAACAAATACAAGATCACAGTAAAAAAAATACATATATTTATCCTGTATCTTAGTAAGGTGCCAGCACTGGGTCTTAAAAATCCATCAGATTCTTTATTATCAGGTTTCTCTTCACTGTTTTTATCTAAAAAATAAATGAAATGACAACCAAAGTAATCCAGCATCAGGAGGCCCCAGTACAATACTGGGGAGGGCTTTTTTCTAATTGATTGAAATCTCCCAAGGGTCAAATACTCATGCGTTTTAGAAACACCATCCAAAGACTTGATTTTCTAAATCTAACATTTTCCTTTCGTTACAAAAAATGCCTTATCACCAGTTTTAGCCAACATAAAAAGGGGTTGATTTTTGTCATGGAGGACATTGAGAATGAAATCAGCTCATCTGTCTGTAAAATACAATAATAAAAAAACAGAAACTTAAATGTTATGTGGAATATTGACCTGCAAAGTCAGATGGCTATGATGTAGTAAAATATGTAAACATGTCTTGTTTTGACAACAGATGGAAATACCAACATATCACTAGTCCCCTTTAGCCACAGTGTTTTCAATACTGCACCAGAAAACTCAGAATTCATGAGAAATAAAACAAACAGAATGGAACAAATAACTGAATCAGTGGTCTATGGAAAACTGAATACACTGAAATAAAAATGCTATCAGGATCTAAGTTCTGGAAAACATATCTTGAAAAAAACAGCATTTTGCCTGGTGCATCCACTTTAGCATGGCCGAATGCCATCTTGATTGTGGATGTCATGCATAGCAGTCGAATCCTTACTTGAGACCGGGAGAGGGGGTGGAAATAAAAAATGTAGATACATTGCTGCACTACAAATCATTGAGCACTGTCTGGTCAGCCCTGACAACATCTCATCCCTTAAAACACATTGGGCTGGAAAAAAAGACACCTTAGCTGTCACACACGCGCACCTTCTTCCCTAATACCATTGCTAGGTTTAGAAATGTACCATGTTAATGCTATTTATGTTTTTATCTTCTGGCCCCTTACAGACGCCAGCACCATGTCACATACATCTCACATGCATGCTCAGAACGGCCCAAATGATGGTAGATTTGTTTTCGTTACTTTACAGGGTTACAATGGACAAGGTTGTTTACGCCAAAAAAAAAAGAGAAAAGAAAAACCTCACATCTCGGACAGTCACTTGGGAGGGATAGCGATGTAACAGTAAAATATCTTACACTGCCAAACCTCTGGCAACGTCTCTGGGCAGAGCTACGTCACCTGGCAACAACAAGGTGTGTTATAGAGGTGTACATAGCAGCTTGCTCCTCTGGATGCTTATCATAGTAAGTGTGCTTCTAGGTCACAGTACATTTGAAAATGTTTCAACTTGGACTCATTCACTTAAAGAGTTCTCACCAGAGGGTTTTCAGTTTTTCCTTTTTAAATTGCAGCTCCCAATATGGTACTGTCAAATGTTTTCTCCAAATAGTTTTTGAATATTTGTGTGTGTGTGTTTGTGTGTGTGGGGAATGGTAGATTTTCTTTTTTTTTTCTCTATACATAGTACTCCTTGTCCTTGTCTTTGGGTCTTTTGCTGCCGGCTCCGCCCCCGCTGGGTGCTTTGTCTTTCACCACAGCGCCGTTGGTCTGCGCTGAGTTGCTAATGTAATTGCGAGTCTCGTCTACCTGGTAGGAGCCTTCGTCTCTGTTCCTGTACTTGTACATGGCGTAAAGAAGGATGAGGATGCAGAGGGCCGCGGCTGAGACGATACCTACCACCATGCCTGTCGTGCTGCTGGATTCCCGGATCACCTCGGAGGCCCCCGGGGGCACCCGCCTCACCACGGGCACGGTGGGCAGCGCGGCAGGCACCGAGCGCAGCATGGGCGACGTAACGAGCGGCCCGCGGGGCTTGGTGCCGTCCAGGTCGAAGGAAGCGGTGGGCAGAGGCAGCAGGACCACGTCTGGCTGTAGGGGTTTGATCACCTCGCGGTTGTCCATTTTCCCGGCGGGCAGTTTGGGCAGCGTGCCGTCCGAGGGGAGGGACGCGTCCACTACAGTGGCCCTGAGGTCGGGTTGAGATGGTGTGGGTGTAGTCCTACCTGCCTCTGAGGCTTTACTAGGCCTTAAGTCCTTGGCCTCCCACTTTGGCGCGAGAGCTTTGTAGCCACCTTCATAGGCCGACGTGGTCAAGATCTTATCTGTTACCAGGGAGAAGGTGGTGTAAAAATCTTCATCGTCAGTGGGGGGCAGGCTAGAGTCGAAAGCTTCGCCAGAGCCAAACCCCGATATCACCATGCCATCCCCATCATCACCATCACCATCAAGACCATCATCACAATCATCACTGCCTCGGTCCGGCAAGCAAGGTACCCCCGCCTCAGTGGCCATGGCCAGGGACTCTTTGGTGGTCTCGATAATGGTGAGGACGGGTCGGAGGGTTGGGGGGAGGGGGATGAAGGGGGGACGGGTGGAAACAGGAGGGATGTCTATGGGATCCTCTACAAGTACGGGAATGACTAACTCCCCTCCTGCAAACAGAAACAGAACAGACGAGACTTAGAAGACATACTGGACAAACAGTAGCTTATCAACACAACACTGCAAAATAATGACATCAGTTACGTAAAAAGCAAAGCAGAAATGAAAACAAACAAAAGGAAATCATATCAATAAAACGTTTTAAATAATAAAGAACTGAAAAATACTATACCAGTGCAAATTCAATGAAACCAGAACCAACTAAACAAGACCAAAAACTGAAAAGAAACAATAGCCATAAAAATGTATACATTGCATCAAAAGGCTACAAGGGATGTGCAAGGTTGAGCCAACATATCAAACAGACCACATCTAAAACTCCTACACTTTGAATTAAATAATAAATGTCCTATTTTATGGACATATTTTCAGTGCTGGCCTTGTCTCTCCTACACACCAGTTGTATGGATCCTGGCTGGTCTAGCATCATTTGTATACAATCAGGGCTTGACAAATAAGTGCTAACTAATAACTCAGGTTTTACAAAGACCTGCACTCAGATGGTTTGTTATAGTCTCCATTTATTTATCTTAGCTAGTGGCAGTGACTTCCATGCATTCCTAATATAAAGCAGTAAGACATCAGCATAAAGTGACAATTTTCTATCTGATGTGTTTTGGGCAAATTGGCCAATATAAATGATAATGGAGGTAGAGGTTTACCCTGTCGGGTTCCTCTGTTGCACGGGTAGCCAACTAGATTCAGACACGGACCAATTTTAGTTATGGATGGTCGAAACATAATTATAATAATTAGAAAAAGTAATTTTTACACTGCAAATCGACTTCGCCCAAAAATAGATTGCATCTTAAAATAATAATTTCATACCCTAATTACATTGAGATTCAATCACATCTCTAATTTGATTTCTGGGTATGCTTGGTAACAAATCTAAATTAAACGAATGTAGCTAAATTCCTGGCCATTTTAGTAATTTCTAACCAAAAAACTAAGGAAAAAAAGACTGGTTGCCAACCCCTGCTCAACTGGGTAAAAAGAACTGGCAACATTTCTAGTCATTACTCTCTGTAGCCATTTTTAAGGTCTACTGAATTAAAACTGAGCTAAATATTCTTTCCTTTATTGCTGTTTTGTCTATGGTGACTTCAGTAGGCTCTACCAAAGATTCTAGCCCCTTGCCTTTTGACTTGTCTTATACAGTTACCACAATGGCACAAAGTCACCTGACAGTTCAACAACAACAACTGAATGTTCTTCTTTTATCAGTGTCAGTTAGTGTGTGTGTGTGTGTGTGTCTGTGTGTGTCTGTGTGTGTGTTCTAGTTTTGGAACATGGTTGTTTGCTATGTATCTATATTGCTGGGAGCTTCTCATACTTTTATCATATTATTTTACTATGTTTTTTTAAAGACATACAAACATAACATTCAGATGTCAGTTGAATCTGCATAAACCTCTTGCCAAGGTGCTAGCTTGAACACTGCAAAGGCTCATCACAAACAGGGCACTACAAGAAGATGCATCTTTAAAAACAATACAAAAGAATACTAAAAGAAAGAAAAAGGTAAAGTAAAGCAATGCAAACACGGTTAAGACTGTCAAACTCAGAGTTAGAGCAAACATTGTCAACATTCACAAACTAAAGGCACAGATAGATTATCCATAAGAGGGATTAGTACGTAGAACGAGGTAAAATGTAGTCAGCTTGGAAAATCATAAGAGAGCCTACAAAAAATACTTTTCAAAGGGAAGAAAGCATACCATCAGTTTTGTCAACTTACATCAACAAATTGCCCGCATGATTTTGGCAGGAAGAAAAAAATTTACAAAAGAAAGTTGTGTAAGAATGCTAGGTTAGGTTAGTTTCTTTTTGACAATTTTGATAAATTTTGTAAGTTAATTGTCTTTTAGACAGGATGGGAAACAGGAGTAAACAACACATACATCCACACATCATGACATGAAAAATAATCTTCACCATTCTGTTCAGGAGTCTTTTAGTCTTTAACAGAGTTATCATTGTTTTTATAGAAAAGAAAACTGTACATAAGCTTTGTGAGAGAAGCTCCTCTTACGTACCTTCTCCATTAATATTTACAGTATGATTATAGATTTATTTTGTTTTTATTTGACATTTTTTTCCTCAACTTAAACTCTTTTTGTTCATTGGTTTTGAACAAACTGATGACGGTACATATCTTAACATCTCTACTTAAAGGTGGGTTTTGGGTGAAAGGGGGTGAGGGGGTGTGGGACCTATGAACAGACTAGGTAGGAAATGACATATATGGGGGTGAATGTGTACGTCAGTTGCCATGTCCATGTAAAGGTGGCACGAAGCGGCCAGGCGGCATTAGAACTTTTGGCTGTAAGGAAGGGATGGGGACATACAGACAGTGAGCATATACATGCCCATCTACAGAAGAGAACAGCACTTTCAACACTTGCAGTTTTTACAAACCCTAAGCTGCAACTTTCTGTCTTTGCCATGCAAAAATGAATAATCGATTTAATTCATTATAATCCGAATTGTGTCAAAATTGCTAATCGAGCAACAGGAAAGAATGTGTCAGTGTTAAGAACAGGTTGGAAACATTCTGAAACAGATGGTGGTGAGGATAGTTGTCTCGGAGTTTTTCTTCTCAATTTTTTCTCAATGAAAATATAAATTTGCTATTGTTGTAATGGGTCATTACATTGGTTTTCTATAGTTGATCAGAGCTGTGTTTTTCAACCACAGTTAACCAGGTAAAATCATTAAGAAAAAAGGAAGAAATATACCAAGAGGGGAATAGGTCGTCATAACATTATCAATACTACTTCTAAGCAAATTTCAGATTTTTAAAAATGTGGTATTTAGCAATTTCAGTAATTAACATAGATAGCCACATATATGTATTTACATATATGTACAAACAGACAAATTAATAAACAATTGGCAAGCACGAAATTGATAGCAATAATAATTCTCACACACTATCAAAGATGAACAACCAGAAAGCACACACTGAGGAGAACGTAGAGGAGGGACAGTTTATTGGGAACATTGTCACCACCTTCAAATAGTAACTAATAATAACAGCATTATTATTAGTTATTTCTGGATGAAATGCAAATCTATTGTTAGTATTTTTAAAACACAGGGCAGGCGTGCAGTCTGGGTGTGCGTCAGAGAGAAGTAAGGTGAAATTGTAAATTGTATATCTTAGTTGTTTTAACTGTAAGGTTAATAGCTAATGCATGCTTTAAGTAAGTTGCATTTAGGGAGAGTAATATACATTAACAGTACAGCAAGCTGGGGGTTGTGGTGTCAGGAGGGGTTTAAAGGTCACCAGAGGTCATCGTACCAAGGGCTGTAGGATATACTGTTCCAGACAGACAAACGAACTATTATCAACCATCATGGATGAAGACTGACCACTGGTCTTTACCTAATTATTCAAATGGAAATGAATGCCTACTTTTAATAAATGTTTTATACTGATGCATAACCAACAGCCTTCGCTTGACTTACAAACAGTGTTCAGAGGAAGTTCCACAAGAGGGCACAAGGAGTTGGGGCTATTAAAACCCCACGGGGACATGACAAGAACATTTATTTTGAGATTTAAAGTCCTCTGCTTCGGGCTCTGGAATAATTCTGCGAGAGACGTGACTGGATCTGATTGTGTTTAGGTTTACGATTGCATTTATCACTATGAACGAGAGCTTTGGTACTGTATCTTCTGTATTTCTGGATGGTACTTGTCTTATGATGCGCTTTTCATGTCATTCTATTTAACTAACACAACCAACTGCCAAGTTGAGGTTTGTAGTCGAGAGACAGATAATGTGCTCACCAATTCAACATTCATCTTCCCATTGTGTGACTATGGTAATGTTTTCATTAGGAATCGGCTACCTACCCTGTTGGATAAACAGTAGTGTTGCTCACTAAGTGATTTCAGTGTCTATCTCCTTCTGCTGTGTATCGTCTCTGCCTTGTTTGCATCCATCCAACCACTAGCTCTTTCATTCCTGAAAATCTAAAAGCTTTCCTGCAAGATAAACAAAACCTTTGCATCCCATCTGAAAAGAGCTATCTCGGGGGTAGTGTGTGTGTGTTTGTGTTTGTGTGTGTGTGTGTCCGTCTCCGTCCGGCTGCATTTATGCAGGCAGCCCAATTCTGACACTGTATTTCTTCCAGAAATTGGTCATTTCGCCAATAACATCTGATCTTCTGACACCAGTTTATTTTCAGTGGCGGTGTGCTTGATCAAAATAACAATTAGTGGGGGGAGAACGGCACGCTTTGTTTGGCTGTAGGAAAGGAAAGCCTGCCAGAGGACCTTCACGTTTTAGTAAACACTGTAATCCTCTGCATTAACTCTCTTCCCAGCGCTGCATATTTCACAGTGTTTTACCTCAGTGCAAACACTGCACATTCTAATGAGTTTGCTTAACGAGACACCGTTTGTTTTGTTTCCTTGGATAATGTCAAGATGCAGAGGTTTTGTACTAAGCCTCCATTCCTTTGCAAATAAGTCTACAGTGCATTGTGCACTTCAGTCTACCTGAAGGTACACTGATTGGAGAGTTTCCCTGCTTTCACTCTCATTCTTTATCCCGTGGTTAGAAAATGTAGAACGGAAGCCTTGGGTTTAAATTGGCGAGCAGCGTTATGTCCTCCTGACGTCATTCTGTAAATAAAGTGGCCAATGCTAATGTAGGATGTATCCGGCTGAGGCGAGACAAAAGCAGTTTGAACAAAAGCCTCCTCAGAACCTCACCATCCGGAGGGGAACCAGACACAAGTGTGGATGATCAAAAATCTCATAGCGGCAGTGTCTGCTTCCCCCTTCTCTCTCTCTCTCGCTTTTTCTTTCCCTGTGCTTTGGTCTTCTCTTTCTCTCCCGCACTTCATTTCTTCTCCTCTCTGTGTAACCTCCGTGTGTGTCCAGCTTCTGTTGAGACCAGGGAATGGAGACGGGTGGTGCCAGGCGAGGTGTGGGGCTCAGCCGCCGTGACACCCCGGGGGGAGAGACAGCCGGTCGGCACCGGTCCAGTTGTGGCCACACTACTGAGTCAATGGGATTTTACAGGGCTGCCTGGGGATTCTGGGTGAGTCAGTGGTTTTCAGCCCAGAAATCCCATTGTTCCTGGGTGCACTGCTCCCCAGAAGCCTTACTGCAGTGGACTGATGAACAATACTGATGCTGGGAAGTCGCACTGTTCCTCTCCGGCCATACACAGACAGAACACCCACTGCCAGGGATTAAAACCAAACCTAACTCATTAGGTTGTGTCGAGGGGGGGGGGGGGGGACGTCTGAGTTTCTGCCAAGCAAAACACAGATCCCATCACCTGAGGGGCCCAAGTTTGACATTGAAACGTCTGTACTGTCTGTGTGGAACACATCTAGAGAGATGATGACAGATTGAGTGTCAGAGTAGGGACGGCTCGACAGAAAGGAGCGTGAACGTTCGACTCAAATTTGGGGGTTTGGAAGGGGGGGTTCAGGACATGGCAGATAGCCCTGGGTTGGCGGGGGGGGGGGGGGAGTCCTTCAGTCCCTATCTTTTAACCAGCCACCTTGCATTGCTGATAGTTAGGAGGGTTTTGTCAGGGTGTCCTGTTCTTTTGCAGGAGTGTGGATGATAGGTCTTAATCTGTTATCATGAGGCTGGGTGCACTCCGGCGTATTAAGTTGGCATCTTCCAGCCAGCCTCCTGAAGCAGCGTGGCGAGTCCCCTGTCAGACGGTCGATTTGTCGAACAGCCATTAAGCTCACCTCGCCGCTCCGCTGACACGTGTCAGCTGAATAACCTTTAAACTGATCTGGGGCCTGCGTCCAAGTGACAGCCAGCCCGATGGGGTCTGGGGAAGACCAACGCGCCGCCGCCAGGCGACAGAGTCACTGATCCATCCCCCCTCATAGTTGATTCTCTTCTCGGGCGTCATGCGCCCCAACCCGTCACCAGCGCCATCATCAACACTGTGTAATCGCAGGCTACATCCCTCCTGATGACACCCCACCTCCTCTCCGGCTTCTCTTCTCCACGTTTCCATGCCGCCCTCCTTTTTTTAAAGAGCCATGTAGATGTAGGTTCCTCGTCCATTAGATCACAGGGCGTATTCCGTCAGATGGTAATGCGCTAATCTAATGGCTCGATGCGGTTACATTGCACGAGATTATATGTCGTTTATCTGCTCGATGGCCATCCTGTGTACTCGTTTCAGTGCAGGAGCGGTGAGAGTGAAACCTGTCGCTGTGACGAACACCACCAGTCCACCTGTAGCTCAGCTTTTTGGCGCGTTTTAGAAATAAGGTAAAATGTCGCCAACTTTTCACTGGATAACAGCATCGGTTAAGTGATTAAACGTACTGGATAATATGATGATTTGCCGAGGCAACCCAAGGCAAAATGACTTAACCAAAGGGATTGATCACTAAGCATATATATTAACGATTACAAGAGATGTGAACAGCGTGCGGATGTCACGGTTGATCAGTCAATTTGTCAACTACTCAAGAGGCTTAAGTCTGTCAGATATTTAACTGTCTAAATGAATTATGGTTGATTAGAGAGTTAGTTAGGGGACATCTGCTGCGTTGTGTTGTCAACTACATATCAAACCGCTACAATGTGGTGTTGTAATGGAGTCAGCCCCGGGTGGAGAGTAATCTGTTTTAGCACGGTTCCGTTTTCACCTTCTTGTGGAACTCTCTCAGGGGTAGGTTCAGGTTTAAACAGTTTTAAAACACAGACCAAACAAACACAGGCAAAAAGCTGACAGGGACACAAGACCTCACAAGACAGGAAGCAGTAAGAGGACAGTGGTGGAGTGTTAAAACACCACGGCTGGCCCTGAACACACAGTAACAGCAGGCAGGTGAGGTTAGCCTGAGAGCAGAGTCATGGGTGGAGGCAAAACCACACAAAATGGCAACCAATCCACATGCATTGGCAGGAGGAGGAGTCACCGAGATAGGTACAGGAAGTTAGTCTTCTAGTCTACTGTACATGCCACAAATGCCTTTTACTGGGAGCAACAGATATAGAATAGAAAAACAGATATACTTTGTGGCAATAAAATTCTTTTTATGCCATCTGCATTCAAAACAGACATGTATATGCAGAAAGACTGAGAAAGAAGGCGGAGCTGAATGGGGTGTGGGTGAGGTGTGGGGGGGTCATTCTTTCACACACAACTTTCTTGAGACAGAATGAGGTTGCCTGCACAAGGCCCAAAAAAGGATGATGGCAAGAAAAGATTTTGTTGCCTTTCATTTCCTATGTTGTAAATCGAAAATGGGGGATGTTTCAGAATCAGCCTTTCACGGGCACAAAAAACAAGATGATGAATATGAGGAGAACTGTTTTTCATTTTTTTTCAACCACCAAAATGTCATGCGGCACAAGATGACGCAAAACGGAGGGAGCAGCTCTATCCTGGTAGATGGATGGATGAGGACACCAAGATAAACAAATAAATAGTAATAAACAACTCCGGATAACTCAAATCATAAGCGAACGGAACAGAAGGTCGGCAAGGGGTAAAGTGGAGGAGAGATGTCCACAGTGTGCTTCACCACACAATAAAGACTCCCTAAAAAAGAAAACTAATGAAAAACAATGTCATGCAACTGTTAACAAAACCAGAAGCAGGGGTAAGAATGAGGATATGAATTTCTGTGTCAACATGGTGAGATGTCTATGGCTGTGTTTATGGTTGTATGGCTGCGTAAGTCTAAATGTTGTTTAGTATTATCATCACTATATGGGGGGGGGGCTGGGGGCGGGGGTACCATGTTAACAGAACTTTGACGGTAACACTTTATTTGGATAGAGTAGATGCTCTACAGAGTAACATTCAGTAACGTTTAACTAATGCTCTCCTAACCCTTGCACTAAACCTAGAAGAAACTTTATTCCTGACCCAAAATGTGACCCTTATTCTGAACCCAAACCCTAAACGTAAATTACCGATAATGGTTTGTAGTGTGACCATCTGTAGATCATCTAGATGGGACTTTCCAAATAAAGTGTTACCATTCTGACTAACTAGTTTATAGTATACTGCAGTTACATTTTGGCTTTGAGAATACTTGGGATTAAGTTTTAACATTAAGTTTTTGAAGTGAAACTTTTAAATTGTTCAAGCTGTCAGCCATGTCCATTTCATTAATTTTTTTCTAGGGTAAATAAAGACGTTGGAGTTTCATGCCACAAGATAACATGAAGTTATCATATGCATGGCTTTGCAGAGGAAATTACTTTCTCCATGACTATAGTCAAATCAAAAGGACCACATACCCCCCCTCAAAAAATAGAACATTACTGCAAAAAAAATGTAAGCACAATTTCCACGCAACAAATGCCCTTAGCCCACGCTGCAATAAAACTACAAGGTGACAAAGCTATAGAGATTATAAACTGTAGAATTACTACCTTATCCCCTGTTCACATATTCATGAATTTATTGCAACACAGTAATGTTAAATATATAAAAATAGTCAAATTGTCGATCCTTTATCTCCTACTAGGAATAACAGTACAGGCCAGTACATTGTCTTCAATTGGTCTTAATAGATTCTGCTTCACATTGCGTTCTGTGTAAAGTGGACATATGTTTTGTAATTAGCTTGGGCATACTTAGGGAGATTAGTAAGGCATTAATTAGTGTTCTATGATGGCATTTTGAAGGACAGCCCAGTAATTAAAAAGCTTTAGCTCGCTAGTGAATTACTTCTACAGGGCTTCAGGGGAGGGGAAAGGGGAGAGGTTCATCACCAACAAGATCTCACGGTCTTGCATCAATATTTGAAGTAGTATGGACAAATGGATATTTATTTATTTATTTAAACACATTTTCAGGGCATGCAGATTGAGTGGTTGAGGTTAAAGTTTTCAATAGGGTTAAAACAAACAACTCTGCAGTTAAATTCAGGTATTAATTCTGAGTGTTGAAAGACTATAACAAAAACATTTTTTTAGGCTGGCAGTTTGTGGAGTAACCCGCCAAACTCCAACGCTGAAGATTGACGGTTAACACCAAGTGCTAGGAAGTATTTTTGTCATATTGGTGGGTGCTAACATCAAAATTTGCAGTCTAAATGTTGTGATCGCTGTGACATTCTGAATTACACTATACAAATATGTTATTATTCCATACAATGGAAATTGACCATATAATGGTGACTTCAATGGGAATATATCCATGCACGGAATCAGACAGAATGAGGTAGTACTGTAGTTATTCTCGTTATATTCTATCTGGGTTTATTTTCTCACACGACAGACAACATGACTGGCTGAGCTTTGCTGGGGACATGACTGACAGCTTGATATTAAAACCCCTAAATCCAAGTCGTCTCAAAACAAGTGACATGTTTCCGTTTAAAACACACTTACGTAAACCTGTAGTATTATGTGTTATTATTATGATATAGGAGGAGCGAGAGAGAAACGATGCACACAGAAATTCGAGGATATCTGTTCTCTATTAGAGTGTTTCAGGTAAGGCAAGCCTTGGACGTATAAGGAAACTGAGGAACAAACAGGAGGGAAGGACTGGGTCCGGTGCAGTTAGTCTGCCACACATCACAGTATCTATGCTGAAAGCACTTTGTTCTATCAAAGAATCTCAAAATGTATCCTCTGTCGAGAAGACGCACACACGCACAGCAAGGAACATGTCAACCATGTAACACACGACGGATACATTTTGAAGCATCAGTGTGGACGGATGAACATGGAGCTTGATACTAATTTTGCACTTTTGACTGAAAGTTTGCTCTCCTTTGAATGCTGAGAGAACAAAATTAGTATTAACGCTTTTAACCATGTTAACGACCAACCATAGCCCCATAGCTAAGTGTAACTTATATCAGAGACTACGCTAAAACAATATAACTGACTAGGCCTGGGGTGCAACACTACAGTACCCCGTATGTGAGGGATCTGGAATTATGTGCTGTATGTACGTATGCATGTGTCTGGGTTTATTTGCAGTTTGAAACATGAACATAACTTAAAACTTGAAGTGACTTTCCTACAGAGGGCATGCTAAGGATATTTTATTACTTTCATCTAATTCCAAAGTGCTTAGAGCGCTTTCAACTTTCCATATAGCTGAAACCTCCAACTCATGCTACTATAGCTATCTCTTGGTGCTTTTAGGAAGTCTTTTGAAGTTACACTTTAGGCTCCCATGAGACATGATGCTCAGAGGAGAAGGATCCTCGTTTTTGGTTTTGGTTGCAAATCAAAGAAAGGAAGAAAAATAGACCGGTAGGTCTGAGCAAGCAAGACTCCACACACCCATCCCACCTGCGTGTCCGGAATCACACTCCTCCAGGTCCTCGTCATCGCTGGAGCATTCCGCCGACGACACGATGTCATCCGTTGCCTGCCGGTTTAAAGACACGCGCACACACAGAGAACACACACAGACAGAAGACAGCGCAGAAGTTGGTGAGAACAGATCGTTCTGCTGAGAAATCGTTTAAACAGATAGCGGGCGCAGAGGAGAACGATATCAGCGGAAGACATTCTGGAGCACATTCAGTCTCCCCAGCCATGGTTAGGTATCCACGCTGCACAGGGAGGGTGGATTCAGAGCTTCCTCTAGTTGATCACCGAGTCAAACATCTATCATTGTGATTATCATTCTTCACTTTAGGCACTCTCCTCCACCCGCCTCCAGATAATTGTTTTCCTTATTGCGCTCCACCATTCCTTCCTTACATTATTTACAACCCGCTCCTCCTCAACTCCCTCCGTAATCAATGGTGTTTCAGGAAGCACCCAGAGCTGCAGATCAGCCTTGTCCCATAGAAACACTGTGATTTGTGCCACTGGGGGCTGAGGTCTGAGTCCCAAATAGTGCGCTAGACCCTGTAGTAACCAAGGCAAAAGTAGCACCCTGAGAATGGTAAGAGGGTGCCATTTGGGCCACAGGGAGTTGGAGGCGCGCACCGACCGGGTGGATTATCAGCCAGCCTATAGCATCCCACAGTACTGATTTATCCCTTGGCCTCGCCCCCTCTCTTGGGCTCAAGGCGGGTCGTATACGTAAGGGTCGTATTTCAGCGTGGTGGGGAGCGGTGAGCGCTCGGTGCTTGGCGACCAAGAGGCGTTTATTAGAAGGGATCAGCAGGGCGATAAAATAAGAGGTGTCACAGAGCAGGGTTATGAAATCACGGCGCTGATTGAGTTTGCAGAGCTGGACCACGCTGCCTGGCTCTAAATATCATTGAGTTTGACAGACTAATGGAACGTGGCGGCTGCTGCCTCCGTCACCTCCGCTCCCCTCAGAAGACTGGCAGGCAGCTAGCCTCGCCAACGTGGCCCCGATATGGTGCCCATCATACACACGCTGCTGAACATTTAGGAGGTCCATTTATTACAAATGAATTCAAAATGGAGAGAGAGAAGAGAGAAACCAGAAAAAAAAATATTTACATAAGTAAATATGGTGTGCTTGCCAGATTGTTTATGTTAAAAATGTTTACAATTTTGAAGTTGGGATAGCCAGGTTATATGAAACAATGTTGTTTTGGTCACTCTAGCTTAAACAATTAAAATATGTTAGAATAATTTGCGTGAATTAACACAAATTAGTATACTCGTCATCGACAAATGTTTTTACATTTTTCATTAGCTGAGGCATGAATCAAAGTAAACATCTGAAAAAGAACAATCAGTGGATCTTTGTGTGAATTGTTGGTCTGACCATGAACATTCTATTACAGCCCTATATTATCTGTAATGTACAAAGTTGGTCTGGTCTCTCAAGCTTGAATAGTTCACAAGATATAATTTTATGGTTAATTAATACTAATTATGCCAATTACACTGATTCATGCAGTCACAGTTTAAACAAGTTTAAAGATGGGATAGCCTAAACAATGTGAAACAAATTTTATTTGGTCTCTAGCTTGAAGGTTCAAGAATTACTTTAGTTTTAGGGTTAATTAAAAAAAAATTGAAAATGATTATAATGATAGTCAGTTAACATTTAAGACTTAAGTTGGTTATTCTGATCACAAGTACAGAAAATAATGCACACAGAGAAAAGACTTACGTTGGTATAGCAAATACATGTAAAACAAAGTTGGTTTAGTTTCTGTAGCTTGAATGGTTCAAGAAATACTGTAACGGCAGTCTGAACATTCGAAAGTTGGTTTTGTGTTGATAGCATTTATCGTTTAGGCTCTAGAGCAGGCTAAAGAAATTGGAATAATTATAATAACAACAATAAGACTAAGAAATCTAGAGTTGTGCTTTGCTTTTGGCAAGCACACCTAATAAGTCATGGAGGAAAGAAGATAAGAGAAACTCCTTAAACTTTATTGCTGTAAAATATTGCCCTGAGTAAATATGATATTATTCATTGAAGTCATATTGTGTGTGTAAAGAGGCTAGTTATTGCTGAAAGAAAATTCTGCTTGCTGGTTATTCTGATCACAGGTGCAGAAAAGGATGCACACAGAGAAAATAAGAAACTTGAACGGCTGTTCCACCTATCCCAGCCTTTCCCCTCACATCTCCGTTCCCGATCAGACTAAATCTTCGTACTTCATGACAGAGCTAAATTGGATACATTGTTTCAGCTTTGAGCTAAACACATTGTCTTTTTCCCCGCAGCTTGGCTGCAAAACATCCTATCCCAGTACCTCTCCACTCGTATGTAGTTTATGGTTAGCAGAGGGTCTACTTTGTGGTCCTCACCTGTTCTTCAAAACCTCGGACAGCAGAGATATGAGTGAAAGAACAAACGTCCGAGAGGACATTCTGATTCTGACAGACTGTCCACATGGGAGACATGGGCCATCATAGGACGACTGGCAGTATTTTGTCAAATCTTGTCCCAGAGCCTGACATCAGAGGGAACCCATGACTAAGTTGTAGAACAAGCCCACAACAGGACCATGGAGATGTGGCTGGCCACTATACCACAGGCAGCAGTGTCTGGTCAGCAGTAACAAAGATGGCCCCCAGCCTGGGACATCAATCTTTCACTGAGCTTTGTAATCACCCTTCTGTTTCTCTCTGCAACACGACCACACGCAGTCACACAGAGGCTGGAAGACTGCGGAACCATAGTACAGAAACCAAGGAGACTTATGAGTCTGGGGAAAATGGTGTCGGCTCCTTCGGATTACACAGTTTTCAGTCAGGTGAAATCACTGGCCAGGTTCTGAATCGCCAGAAGTTTATACTCAGTGTCAAATGTATAATGTCTTTAACGGAGACGTTGTAATAGCCGAGGCTTATAAATATCCCACACCTTTATTCTGATGCAAAACCAGTGAACTGATGGCTGCTTTGGGAATCATAAACCTTTTGGTAGAAAGTCAGAAACATCGATAAGCACAATGTTTGCTAGGTAAGGGAAAAGACTGCTGAGAATCTCAGCATTTTCAAAGGCAAAATGGCCTGTGCATTGAAGAGAGTTTGAGAGAGTGGAGTTGCTTGGCTATACTGTACGATGTCGTGTGGAATAATCATGTTCATGGCCGGCAGGACTACAAAAAGGGATTTCACAGCTGGAGAAATCCAATTCTCAGGCTAAATCTCCAGAACATGGAGTGGGATATATTTTGGCAGCAAAGTGATTTCTTTTTACTGCAATTATTCTGAACAAACTGTCTCATTTTCATTTCTGAAAGCAAGAGTGTTTGTAGCGGAGTGTGTGCGAGGCTAAGGGTATTACAGGGTGGCTGTGTGTGTGTGTGTGTGTGTGTGTGTGGGGGGGGGGGGGGGGGGGTGTATGTTGGTGAATAATGCAGAAAGCTTTAGATGCAGAAAGCTTTACATAGGAGAACTTTAGGTGACGTCCACCATATGCTCTTCTGTCTTCTTCAAGCCCTGAACAACACAAACCATCAATAGACTGAGACCACACCGCTCCCTATAAAATCTTTACCTGAGTATTCTTAAAGGATCACATCTATGTATAGACTGTCTTGCGTGCACGTGCGCGTGCACAAACCGAAACAAACACGTCCCACAGCCGAGCCATTCTACCTGTGGTAGTGGTAATGCCACAAAATGGTGGAAACGGACCATCTCCCTGTGGGACTTTACAGACCTAATCAGTACTTCTAGAAGTCCGAGAATCCTGATGCAGCAGGTCAGTTATCAAACCAAGCCTGTAATTGCACGGCAGCAGCAACTGAAGAAATCACCAGCTACATCTGCAATCAGGCCTGACCCTTCAGAAAGGTATGCAATGAATCACATTCTGACCAAAAAACATTGAGCTCAAAGCTAACAAAAGCCAGTGCTTTTATTCCCCACTATTTTTGCATGATTAACCACTTCAACACATTTTTATACCGTTAGTCCTCATAGATACTTATCATATTCACTTTGCGGATGATAAATATTCAAATATCTGCTGGCATTTCGCACATTGTTTCACACAGTTTGGAAGCGCAGAATTTAATGTGTACCTCGAGTTGGAGTACAACAGTCGTGTTGAATGATTAAAGTATTTCTGTTGGAAAACAGGGAAGCACAACTTTCACAGGAACGCGACAAGTGTTTTCACACGTTCACCCGTCTGTCTCACACCTGAGCTCAGGAGGATGGCCGACAGTGTCGCTGTGAAAACACTGCAGTACACCATAACTAAAGTACTGAGAGCTCCTCAGAGCCATTTCAGACACCACAGTAACAGGATCGACCACCTCTGTGCTTTCTTTAGAAAGCTTAACAGAGAGAAAGATGAAGACAAAAAGAGAGTATACGTTTAAAAAAGGTCCAAATCCACAGATGGAGAGGAACGACTGACATGTTAATACTGTTGGCGAATCTGTTGGACATTAAGAACCATGTATTTTACATTTGGGGGTGTACTGCTCTGGGCCTGTGGTCTGTGATTTGGGTAAGCCCTACATCTCTACTGTCTTAAAAGGAAAATGTTCTTCAAGTATCCTTCACTTTGAAACTCTGGGGGAACCCCATAAGTTCTTTAAGAGTAAATGTCAAAGGGTATTGGGTAACACTTTATTTTGAGAGTCCCAAAAGTGTGCCTGTAGATGCTCTACAGATTGTCTACTGACTATATGTAACATTTGAACTAACTATCTACTAATCCTAAACCTTACCTATATCCTAACCCTAAACTTTATTCTATCCCTAACCTTAACCTTTACCCTAAACCTTATTCTAAACCTAACCCAAACCTTAACCTTAGCAAGCATTTGCTTATCAACTGATAGTTTGTTTAAAGTTTGTTGAAAATGTGTTGATTGTTTTACTATATATAGAACATCTACAGATGGAAATTAGGACTCTCAAAATTAAGTATAACCGGATATTGTAATCAACTGTTCATACTTGCTACTCAAAAAAACATATGAACAAACTACCCCCTGAAAAATCTACCTCAAAACGTTCTCCAAATTATTCTTTGACAAAAAATAACAAGAAGGGGTTCTTTCATGAACCCTTTAATAGGGTTCTTGCTAGAACTGAGTGGTTCCCCGTGCAGTTTCAATGTGAAGAACCCCTTAAGGACCGACCACGAACCTTTTAAGTGTAGCACCGCAGTGAGTAAGGACAGCACACCTACAGCACAGCAGGGTTTCGGCTATAACCCTGGGTTCTTCATTAATTGAAAAGGTGGTACAGTCCTGTATCAGCGCCTTGGGGAAAACTGTGTTGGTGTATTCATACAGTGTGACATTTCACAGAGCAGGGGTTGTTACATATTCCACATTACACCTAGACTGTTATTGGAACAAATACCCTGCTCCTGTTTCTGCCCAGAGGGAGAGCAGAAAGGCGGTGAGGAAAGCCTCTGAGGTAGAAGACAACAGCCTCCAACCACCACGGATCATCTAAGCCATCAAAACCCAATTTGCTTTATTTTCAAGGCAACAACAGAACCCTGTGGCGATGCGATTGTTTTCGGGTGAAAAACGAAGGAACCATGAATCAATCGGTTCAGACTATCTTTTATGCTCGCTGATCGTTTCCACGGACATCCTCTACCGGTGTGAGTTGTCGCCTTGGCGATCAGAATGGCCACGCAGCAGAGGAAGGGCAAATGTAAGACACGGAATCAGAAACATGTTCCTGTTCCCTGGGGAACATTGTCACAGTGACCTTGAGCTCCTCTGAGGTTCTGAGGGGGGATATTTTTCCATATATATTTCATGGGTTATAAATACATACAATAGGCACAGTACTTTTTTTACGCCACAAACCCAAAGCATGACCCCGATGAAAATGACCTGGAAAACTGAAACTAGACCCCTCCCCCTTTCTCCTGTTTTCTCCTCCTTCCCTCTCGCCACTATGTCGTCTCCAGTAAACACCTCACATCCTCCTCCCTTCCCCCTTTTAAAACTCCCACTCCTCTCCACCTCTCCCCTCCTCTCCAGGTAGTCGCCTTCTTCCCGGAAACGTTCACTTCGATTGGCTCGTGCCTGATCTGTGTTATCGTGTCCGATCTTGGCTTTGACTGGACGACAAGGGAGAGGCTTGTATTACAAGGGGAATCGATGGCATTCAGCCATATAACTATCAATAGGCTGCCACAACTCTTTTCCCTCGCTCTGTCTCTCCTTCCAGATAGATGAGAGGTGGATACAGTCAGTAGAAAGACAAGGGGGGAAGTATGTGGTGGCGCATACGCTATTAACAGTTCCACAAAAAGTCCTATTCTTAGGTGTGGACGTTGATGAGGGTACAATTACACGCTGGCACAAAATGCATTACAGATGACATAGGGCTGTAATAGAATGTTCATGCCCTGCACAACAATCCACTCAAAGATGCACAGAGACTATTTCAGATGTTTACTATTCCAGCCAAATGGGTTCTAATACCGACTCTCAATTGAAAGCTGTGCGCTAAGTGATTTCCAAGATCAAATATTGATATTTCTAACTTGCCACCCTTGGTAGACCTATTTGCCTCTCTTTCCCTCTTCTTTCTTCTTCTTTCTTATTCTCGACCTCCTGCAGTCAGCATTATTGTTGCTCTCAGGTCATAAATACTACAGCGGATAAAATAAAAAAATAATTTGCTCACACTGGCCCTCGCATTCCAGTTTCAGTGGAATAGGTTGTGTGGAGTATTTATGTCTCTGCCCTGGCTTCTGTACACAAAGCAGAGCGCTCAGAGCCAGTCGCTGGCTGGCAACGTTGAGCGCCAGTCCCAAATGGCCCTGTATTCACTAAGTAGTGCACTACATTTGACTGGAGCCCTATAAGCCCCTAGTGCGCTGCATAGGGTACAGGGTGCCATTTACGCCACACAGGCACAGTGCAGTCTAATTGGCCAGTCGGCCTGTAGGCAGCCCGTATCAAACAGGAGTCGTTTATCTTCCTGTGTAAAAGGAAATGGTCTTGGGCCTTGATTCTTAATCACTGG
>JACXGI010009270.1:0-25135 GCA_016801175.1 Esox masquinongy
GGCTACCAGGCTTAGGGTCAAAGGTCAAAACCCTGTGGGCAGTGCCAACCTCTGAAGGTACAGCGGCAATGTGTGATCATTAGAGGGGTGAGAGGGTGACATGGCGCAGAGACCCCCAGCTACCCTGCCAACTGCCCTTTCGAACACACACACACACACACACACACACACACACACACACACACACACACACACACACCAAGTTTTTGAGGCAGATGCTATAGTCAGTGGGAGGCATTTGAGTAGAGTGAAGCAGCAGGCTAGGGAATATCCAAAGTCCCTGGGTAATTTATCTCGGGACTAGACAACCAGGCTCACAGCATGGGCCCATGGATATAGCCAAACAAATCCTTTAATGAGTATGATATACTTATGGTTGGTATTAGCCATTCATTCAGGTTGCGATAAAGCTTTTTAAAGAGACATGCTGTTGTCAGTTACGTAGAAAGGCGAGTATGTAATTCTTCAGGAAACGTATAAAGCCTCTAGACAAAACGTTCCAACACCTTTTTAAATATATAATTCGTAAATTACAGGCCATTGTCACTTCTTGGCTATGCACATTTTTGGTTTCCAAGTGTAGACATGGCTTCTGAGATTCCCACTGTTCCACCTGCCATCATAATTTATGACTAGAGTAGGATGAAATATTATTGGAGCCTTGCTTAATTCCACAGCTGTCAGCGTTCCTTTTCTGGCAAAATCCTCTTTGTTATCATATAATATATTGATATTTGATATAAGATGTAAATAAAATTTGATGTAAATAATAATAAGATGTAAATAAAATTCGGTTTTATTTACATCGTATATCAAAGATAAATACCTAAAACAACACTTTTGCCTGGAGCCTCCCAATTCTGAACTTCTGCCAAATTATTGGCTATATATTTGACACTGATGCTCAAAAGAAAACATTAGTGTTGAGGGATCAGACAACCTGTGTAAATGTGGCTTAAGTGCACTTCATTTGTAACATGCCCAGTGTGTACTGAGCGCCTTGAAAGTTCCTGTGTGTTCTTAAGCAGGCCTCTCACTTAGTGATGTCACAAAGATCAACACAGCTGCGCCCTCTCTCCATTTTGTATCCGTTCCTGCCTTGCTGTTTCACTGTCCAGGTCACCGTCGTTCTGGGGCTCTCTGACATCTGGAGGGGCATCCTTTCTTTTGGCTCCTGTGTATGTGCGTGCGTTTCTGCGCAAAACTGCACATCCTATTCATATCTGTCCTGGTCCACATCACTCTTTAAGCCATACCTGTGTTAAAACCAATTCTCCCTTTCTATGTTTGGGAATTTCTCATCGGTTTAGCCGGGCCAGACACTATCAAGTCAATGTAAGGCATTCTGTACTACAACATCACAGGGCTGATGCAGTGTGAATGTGTATAGGCTTTTATAAGGATAAGGGTTGTTAGAAATAAAAGTGGGCTGTTCAAAACCGTTATCGTTTGACTCTAAGTAATTAAAAAAAGTGTCTTAGAGGACGATAGCAGGCTGCATTTGCAACAGCGTACAGCTCCGTAACTAACACATTTCTCCCCGATGTTCCCCTCTCAAGGCCAGAGCACTTTCTGTCATTTAACCTATTTCGAAAGGCTGTCTTTCCCCGTCTGTCTCCCTCTGTTGTCTTCTTCATCTGGAGATCTCAGCCATACCTAGACGAACCCCTCCGTAACCCACACCAGTGTGCTAAACTCATCCGGCCTTCATCAAAAAGTCATCCCGCACTCTAGCGGCTGCTTCAACTACTGGACCATTAACCCTTTCCCTGCGCGCTTCCTGTGAAGGGGTTAAGCTTGTTTCATCCTCCTGTCATCATCATCATCTGCTACTATCCGGCCTCGTCCCCCACGCTCAAATCTTGTCCTCGTCTCTTCCTGCTCTAGTTCCGTCTCCCACAGACACACTATATTCCCGAAAGAGGGTGAGAAGGGCTGGACGGGTGGGGAGAGCTTCTCCTCGAGCTTGATGACTTTCACATGTGGCTCCGGAGAGAACGATGGGGGTGGACGGGAATGTCGGTGACAAATTTATTGAGAAAATTGAATTCAGCATAGTGGGGATTTAACACATGTACAAATTTACAGATGTACAAATACACATTCATTTGGTTAAAATATGTATTTATATTGTTAGCGGAGTATTTAAAACTATGCTGGAGAGCCCTTCTTTTTGAATTATATTTTTTTTCATCGCACTGGGATGGAAGTGACAAAGATGTGTGTGCAAAGTGTTTTTTAAATTACTGTTGTTTACAGTAGTCTGTGAGAACAATTATTATTTTGTTTCAAACGTTTTTTATTGAACACATTAAAACAGATAGGGAATCATTTTATCAATTTGCTTAACAATTTTTTCCTTACAATTGGCTATATGGAATTCCAAATGTTAGGCATTTGCCAAATTGCCGTGCCATAGTTAGAAATACTTTCCAAAATCATTTAAATGTATTTTTTTTGCTGAATGAGACTATAACAGACTAGTTGTTGTTGGGTCTTTGGTCAACTTGTCAAGAGCCTCCAGCACTCACAGCGGCACTTCTGGGCAGGCCCGGTGCTAGAACAAACATAATGGACGGGCATTTGATTTGCATGGGCAGGCACGTTTTTCCGGCTTACCAACAGTGATGAGCAACTTCAGCATGATGGAAAGCAAATAATTTAAGCATGCATGGATTACTAATGCTATATAATGGCAAAATACACAGCTGTCAATCAAATTTGAAAACTTTTACAAACTACAGTACTACTACTACTACAGTACACACTCTGTAGCTGAGAGCTCACATCACTTATAAAGCGCATTTGCAGATCAAAGCAAAATAGCTACATTCGCGACAGTAATTATTTAAGTACAGTATTGGGTAGCAGCGAACATTTAAATCTCTCTATAAACCATAAATGTCTCTTATAAGCTATATGCCTGCCATACCCTATCGTGTGCGGCAATGATAATTTGCGACGTTTGTTCTACTGGTTCTTTTCAAAACACCCCAGTTTGTTTAACATGATTGTTTGATAAACCAATCTTAAATAAGCCTATTATACAGTTTGTTGTTTAGCTACTTCAAAATTGCAAGAACAGCTACTAGGACTATAATAAAAAATGTATTTCTGGCTCTGTCAGACTCACTTTTTTACCACTCCTATTCACATCTGAAAATATTTAAAAATATATATGTTTGAAGTAATTCCAACTTAAAATGTGTTTATTATCATAAATAAATCCGTTCTAACAATAAAAACAACAATAAAAATCTATCATGCAGAATTCAATAATGCAAATTTTCCTTGAACCGTGTTTTTTTTATTTTGGGGGGGCATAGAATTTCTGTAAGGCGGGCACTGCCCCCTAATGCCTGCCCACACCGCCTGCTTCTGGGTCCAATTAATTATTAGAAATCATAAGGGAAAGAAACATGAATGGCGTAAGTGACATTTTGGGCAAATATGAGTTCTATATATCAAACGAAAACTCTCAATGAGCTCTATTCAGTGCCAAATTAAGTGACATCATGACCAATAAAGAATAAATCAACAAACTTTAAAGACCTAACTGTTAAAAAGGGGCTTTGGTCAAATTTTGTTTTGGCTCTCCCGTTAAGTTTGTTAAATGTCACTTACCCCCCCTGGGTTCAAAGCCTCGGAATATGGTGTTGGATTCTTGTGATCATACCGAGCTTCCTATGTTCTTAGTGCTGTATTTGAGGAAGAACAAGTTTTAGCTGATTGCTTCACTTGAAAAACCTCCAGAAGGCCATGCCAGAACACAAAGGAAGCTATCTAAAATCTAACTAGGTAGAAGGCAGGAGAGTACATTCTTTATGGTACATAAGAATTCTGGTTTAGACTTTACTGGGCATGTAGTGGATGACCTTCGGAAAGCACGTCGACCATACCGAGTCTGCACAGAGATGCTGTGAGGCAATGAACCAGACCCTTAACCATGGAATGGATTTCATAAAACTGAGGAACCTAGGTAAAAAAAAAAAAAAAAAAAAAAAAAAAAAAATTTATATATATATATACACACATATGTATTGCAATATACGACTGCATTATGTTTCAATATATCTTCTTGAATAGGCTCAACTACAGCTACAACGGACTGTCATTCAAGTACTGTGCTACTATGGCTATGAGAGCTCAGGAGTCATGACTACAAGTCAGTTTCCATTCAGCCCAATGATGACCTCTCTCCCCCTGAGCTTTAACTTCTCCACCCCTGTGCACCAGTCCCTTTCCTCCGTCCTCACGGAGATGTGTGGAATTCCCTGAGTTTGTGCTATGTATCGTCAAGGCCATGGCAGAAAGGGATGGTGGGTAGGGAGGAGACAGGAGTATGGAGGAGTGAGTGGACACTGATTTCTGGGACAAGAGGGGATTCACGGTCAGAGTGGGTTTGTTTGGAGGGTCAACAAAAACACACACGCACAAGGACACACGCCCACCAACAAGGACACACAGAACACACAGGGAAGCGAACAAACACATTCTCTCAGAAACACAGTCCCAGTCATTCACACAGGAAATGGGATGATTGAAGTGACTTGCAGCCTGCCAACTCGCCAACGCTGTCTATTTAAACAGTCAATCCCAATGCAATCTCAA
Source organism: Esox masquinongy (assembly GCA_016801175.1). Classification (NCBI taxonomy): domain Eukaryota; kingdom Metazoa; phylum Chordata; class Actinopteri; order Esociformes; family Esocidae; genus Esox; species Esox masquinongy. The sequence continues at coordinate 4,612 of JACXGI010009270.1, forward strand.
CGAGGGAGGACGGTGAATGGGAGGAATGGCCCTTTCCGTTTCATTCATAGCCTATGTGGCCGAATGTCCCTCAATCCTGCTGTCCTAAGACAATGGTAGCAGTCCTAGTTGGATAGAAAACACATTTCCTAGTTGGATAGAAAACACATGTCATGCAACTAGTAGTTGTACAGTTTTGGAAGTTGTAATCGCCGGTACAGGTGTGACATCTTAATTTGATCAAATTGAGAACTCACACATATGGGCTTCCAGTAACAATGGGCAGTAGAGGCATATGAAACAGCCTTTGCGCAATCGTGTTACATCTACTCTCAGCTCCTGTTGACTATGGATGCCTTTCTGCCCCTGGCTGACTCATTCACTAATGCCGTAGGGCATGTTCACCCCACCTCCTGCCACACCACAGTATTCCCTAAAATAACTGTAACAGTTTGAAATGTCCAGCTTGAACTCTGGATAGCCCGCCTTAAGTATTTACAGTACGGGTCTATAATTTGCACCTACTGATTTGTAGCCGTATTAGGTGTTGTCAGAATCCACTAAAGGACCTTAGCAGTAATGGCCAAATCTGTGCCTAGATCTTTTAATTCCCTTGGGTTCAAATAATGAGCTATTTGAAATAAATTTGAATACTTCAGCTGTTCTTGACTGAGATTGCTTGATGCAATGGAGCAGCGTAGAAATCTCTTTAGCGAATTCTCTTATCTGCAGAGTTGGCTTCGGCTCCAGTCAAAACAGTAGCAAACAGAACAAATTGTCTTATAAAACATAATTGAATCTTTGGAGGAGCAAAAACCTGCTTCCACCTGTTTAACGTGCACATATGTTACTATGACCATTTGAACCTCCAGCCAAAAAAAATACCTGGGCACCTGACTGAACAAGCCGTTTCTAGGAGAAAAACAACGATCATGAGAAATTTGCCAGCGGTTCCCTCACATTCTTTAGTGGCATGTCTTTTTGCATTGATAAATTACAAAAAAACTGTGTAATTTCACATTTCAGATCATAACTCTAGTGTGTGATGGTCTAAGCCATCTGAGTGCTTCAAATGAATCATGTGTTGACTTAACACTGTGGGAACTAGAGAGATGGAGAAGATAAAATCTGTGCAGACCTAATCAGCCAAGGGCTTCATACAGAGAAATATAAAGAACATTGCTGTTGCAAATATACAGCAGCAGTAGATTGTGTTTTTAACCAACACGCAACCTGCCGTGTATTTTCTTAACTGGAATAACCACAGAATTATATTAATGAATATAATCTGGGTTACGTCAGAAGCCCATGATATCCTAGGCAAATTGGTCTTAAAACGTGTACCATGTCTTACCTTGTGTGACATACACATGACCGCTCTAGATAGTTTTTTTATTTGGTCGTCATTCACTTCACAATGCGTGGCCCGGCCCTGTTAGCCTAGTCTCAATTAATGTGTTGCACCCAAGGAGTGGACAACGCACACTTAATCTGACAAATGGAAGGACATATCTTTGGGGGAAAAAACAAACGGGTGAAGACATTCCACGGCTGTCGTTGGGACCACAACGCTGAGGCTGAACTGGCGCATGTTTAAAGGCATCTGTCTCTGCTACCTTTCTCCGGCCTTGGCTACGTTTAGAGTTCTCGTCAACCACAACGCATTTCAGGGTATATACGGCTCATTTCCAGTCAGTTAAAACAGTTTAGTTTTATTTTACATAAATGGAATTGTGACTCACCTGATTCCAGTACATTGTCCTCAAACTTTACCCCATTCCATTGGTTGTATTAACTTATTCTGAGGAAAACATGTTGGCAATCACTCACTGAAAAGTAGTTTGGCTAAGACTTCCCATAAATCCCATTTATGGTAAAAACTGCATTTGTCAACACAGTCAAGCACAGTTCAAACACCATCTATCAGGTCTGTTGCTGTGAGACAGGGTGTTGTAGATATAAATGGGTCTGCACAAAAACATCCCATCAAGGCACTAATATACTAAATGTGGGTTCTATAACCTGTCCCTCTTGACTCCTGATTTTGAAAAGTGTAAATGTCAGGCAGCAGCATACGGATGTTCCCCTCTCAAGGCCAGAGCACTTGCACATTTTGTTGTTCACCCTCTTTCAAAAGGCTGTTGACTATTTATTTATCTTCTACGTTCATATTGCTCTCTACGTTCTATTTTGGTCTGTCTCTGTTGTCCACTGTGGGAACATGGTACTGGCAAGAATAGAGGGTGGTACCAAATTCTGAACCTCTTTTGAGAGTTTTACTATCTATAGTATTATGGGAGTGTCTTTGGCAACCTTGGGTGCCAGTCTGTTTTGGCTTTAGCCAACTGGTCATTGTCTTGTCTTGGCAAAGCATTGGTGTGGCTAGCATTTTTGAATGCAGAAACACTCAAGCGCACTGGCTAGTGTCTAGCAAGTATCAGAGTAAAGCTAAAATACAAATGTTACTGTTTATAGGCCTACAGAGTAGGCCCTAAATGATCAGGACAAATTCTATTCCCAATACACTATTTTGACATGATGAGGAAAAATCGATTTGAAAGCATTAACTATAACCTGCTCTCTACCATTCATTGAATATATTAGAAATTCTGGATCAATGTTCAGGTTCATGAATCGCTCTAAATCATTGCTGGACTGTCTGTCAAGGTGTCTCTGTCATTCAGGGAGAGCGAGGTACAACTGAAGCACAGCTTAGGTCAAGACCATCCAGCTCTTGCGCCTCAATGATGTACTTGATAGAACTATAGGCATACATATAGGCATTAACAGCTAAACATTGGAGGGTGTTTTCAGATAAATAAAGTCTTTGCAACTAGTTTAAAATGGCGTGTATATAAAAAGCACACTAATCCATGACAGAAAGGAAAAACAGCTCAACTTACATATACCTCTTAAAGATGCAGTCTGATTTACTTATTGAAACCTACTATTCTGGGCTGGATGTATAATATGGTGAATGACTTCCGACCTGTCACACTCACCCCCACGATCATGAAGTGCTTCGAAAGACTAGTTCTGGCCCACCTTAAGTCCTGCCTCCCCCCAACACTGGATCCCTACCAATTTGCCTACCGGTCAAACAGGTCTACAGAGGACGCCATCTCCACAGCTTTACACTCTGCCCTGACCTACCTGGACAAAACCAAAACCTGTGAGAATGCTATTCATAGACTTTAGCTCAGCATTAGGGGTGCGACAGTACATTAATTACGACATGCGCAATGACTCTTATTTAATCAGAATAACTATATACAGAATATATTCATATCAATCTGATTTATTGAAGAGTCATTCAACATACAAAATAAATAAATAGGTACTGTATTTAATTGTTCATGTATTCGGGTTCTTGTGCGAACCCTGTACTGTACGGTACGGTTATGAATACGTGTCCCGTTGCAGCCCTACTCAGCATTCAAGACGGTCATCCCCTCTAGGCTGGTCAACAAACTCTATGACCTGGGGATCAGCCCTTCTCTCTGCAACTGGACTTTGGACTTCCTAACCAACAGACCACAGTCTGTCAGGTTAGACAACCTCACCTCCTCCACCCTGATCCTAAACACTGGTGTTCCAGAAGGCTGTGTGCTGAGCACCCTCCTGTGCTTCCTCTTCACCCACGACTGCGTTCCTGTACACAGCTCCAACATCATCGTCAAGTTCGCAGATGACACCACAGTGGTAGGCCTGATCAGTGACAACGAGTCAGCCTACAGGGAAGAGGTCAAGCGCCTGGCGGCATGGTGTGCTGACAACAACCTGACCCTCAACACAAAGAAAACCAAGGAGCTCATTGTGGATTACAGGAAGTCTAACGGCTGCAGTCACGCCCCAGTTCTCATCGAAGGTACTGAGGTAGAGCGTGTCCAGCTTCAAATTCCTGGGTGTTCACATCTCCAAGGACTTCTCCTGGACCCTCAACACCTCGGCCTTGGTCAAATAGGTGCAGCAGCGCCTGTACTTTTTGAGGAGGCTGAATAAGGCCCACCTGTCTTCCAAGACCCTTGTGAACTTTTACCGCTGCACAATAGGGAGCATTCTGACTAACTGCACCACAGTGTGGTTTAGCGGTTGCTCTGTAGCCAACCGGAAGGCACTGCAACAGGTGGTGAAAACCGCCCAGCACATCACTGGTGCCCAGCTGTCAACAGTGTCTACCTCGGGAACCTCACTGCTGCTATCCCTGGATTTCAGTTGCACATGCCACCTTGCACCTTCAACTTGCCTTCATTGCTCATTTAGAATTGCCATTGTACTTGCATTTTTCAGTTGTTACATGTACAGGTTTACCTTGGGACCTCATTGCTGCTATGTCTGCACATGCTACCTTACTCCTTCAATTTGCCTCGTTTGCACATTTAGAATGCCATTTGAACCCGCACAACTATTTATCCCACTTGTAACATACACTACACTTAATACTTGTACATTTTCTGCCCTCCTCTATTTGCCTTAATTGCACATTTAGTTTTGCCATTTGTACTGCATTTGCCTTCTTTGCACATCTATACATTCCACTTGTAATATACATATACTTAATACTACAGCAAGACAATGCCAAACCACATTCTGCACGTATTACAACAGCATCGCTCCGCTGTAAAAGAGTCTGGGTGCCAAACGGGCCTGTCTGCAGTCCAGACCTGACACACATTGAAATCATTTGGCACATTATGAAATGAAAAATACAACAAAGGAGACCCAGAACTGTTGAGCAGCTGAAATCCTATAACAACCAAGAATGAGAAAACATTTCACTTTCAAAATGACCACAATTGGCCTCCTCAGTTCCCAAAGTGAGTGTTGGGAACTGAGGAAACCAACGTTGTTAAAAGAAGAGGTGACGCAACACAGTAATAAACATGCCCCTGTCCCAACTTCTCTGAAACATGTTGCTGGCATCAAATTCAAAACGGGCATATATGTTTCTAAAAACAATAACATTTCTCTGGTTCAACATTTGAGATGTTGTCTTAGTACTATTTTCAATGTAATATAGGGATTAAATGATTTCCACATCACTGCATTCTGTTTTTATCTGCATTAGTCCATAAAGTTTTTTTTCCAGTGTTTCAATGACAGTGGTGATGTAAAACTTTGGAAGGTCGATCTCACTTCACCTAGGCCTATACATTTCCTTAGGAAGAGAGTTTCAGACTAATGGCGCAGATACCCTAAATGCGTTGCCTTTCCATCAGCTTTGTGTTATTGTGACGTTCCACCAGCTACACCAGGAACACACCAATAACTTTTCCCCCCCGCCAAATCTTCCTTCACTAAACTAAAAGAACACACGTCGGCCATTGAGAATTGAACCTTGCCGTTTTGTGAAGCTTGAACGTGACGACACATGTTTAGTATAGCAGCTGTCATTTATTTCAAAGGAGGCATTGCTTAACAGCAGATGACTGGCAGCACTTTTGACAGCTCAAGGGCTAGACTTATCCTAAACATAACTCCATAAAGGAGCATTATGTAAAATTGTTGCTTAATACTATCAGAAAATGTCCATAATATATCTGCAATAATAGTGGAATCATAGTGTTTCTACATTTACTCAAAATTCATTTTGGAGTGCATACCGGCTGCTGTTGTCAAAGAGAAAACGGGCACCCTCCCTGTCTTCCATCAGCTACACTAAGGGACCCCCAAGGAAGCTTGCAAGTTTGAAGACAATTGTGTCGGAACTGTATTGAATTTTTGTGCAATGCACACGCGTATAGCTTAATATTCCCGTGATTGATGCCCGTGATCCTGCTTGGAATTTCTTGAACATGCCAGTGATGACTATGCAAACTAAATCTATTCCGGGTTTTATTCTCTCTCTCATAATGTTAAATAAGCCCTATGACACGTGATTATCGCTCCTCTAACAAGCAATGGCAAACGCCGGCAAACAAAATCCCTCGTTTCCTGGCTGCAGAGATTCGACACAGTTCACTAAAGTTCTCTTCACTCACAGCTTTGTTTAAGGGAGAAAAAAACCAAGCAGTAAAGAGCGTCAGTAATCATTGTGCCATCCAAATCGATCTATTTTATCATCAACATTTGTGATAGTGGTTGAATAAGCTGTTGCCATAAGCATCCACAAGGTGCGAGCAAATTTGGGATATCCCCTTTAAACATATAATCACTTTTTATTAGTTATGGGCGTAAAACCCATGAAAACAAATGGGTTTCCTATTTAAAACACAGATGAAGAAACAGTGACCCAGGGTTTCCTTACTCGGGGTTTGCAATTTCCACATCCCTCAAATGTGGGTCTTTATTCACAATTAGATCAGTGACCACATAATACGTTATAGCAATCTGCCAGTTGATTCAGTTGTGTCACACAAACCTAGGTTGATGTATGCAACATATGAGGATGGGAACACGACTTTGGTGTCTATGCCCTAGCTCTGGTGTCCATTCCAGTAGGAACTGGTTAAATAATTTTCACAGAAGTCAAGCATCTGTTGGCCAAACAAACCTTTTTTTGTGGGAAATCAATAGATTTACTACGGACACATCAATAAGATGCACAGAGGAGAATTGACATAGACGCCCACCACTTAGCGTCACAAGAGCGTTATTGATTATTATTAACATGTTTGTCCTGTCCTCCCACATCAAGCACACGAGCCAAATGACCTATCTACCAGCTGTTATGTACAGCACATCTCATTTGCCAATCACCTGCTATGGCTTGGGATTTTCATGGAAATAACTTTTGACCTCATGAATGTAAAATGTGTGAAATCCATCAAAAGACTGCCTAGCACAGACATATGTTTTAACACGAGGTGGTAGTTAGGAGGATAAATAAATAGCCCATAAATTGGAAGAAACCAGCATATGATTAAAACTTCAGGTATTTGGGTGAGGAGACCTAAATGTTTACAGTTAGGGAAAAAAGTATTTGATCCCCTGCTGATTTTGTATGTTTGCCCACTGACAAGGAAATGATTAGTCTATAATTTTAATGGTAGGTTTATTTGAACAGTGAGCGAGAGAATAACAACAAAAAAATCCAGAAAAACACATGTCAAAAATGTTATGAATTGATTTGCATTTTAATGAGTGAAATAAGTATTTGATCCCCTCTCAATCAGAAAGATTTCTGGCTCCCAGGTGTCTTTTATACAGGTAACAAGCTGAGATTAGGAGCACACTCTTAAAGGGATTCAGAGGAGAACTGGGTGAAAGTGTTGTGGTCAGATCGAGTTCTGACCACAACACCAAAATTGAGTTCTTTCACATCAAATCAACTCGCTGTGTTTGGAGGAGGAGGAATGCTGCCTATGACCCCAAGAACACCCTCCCCACCGTCAAACATGGAGGTGGAAACATTATGCTTTGGGGGTGTTTTTCTGCCAAGGGGACAGGACAACTTCACCGCATCAAAGGGACGATGGACGGGGCCATGTACCGCCAAATCTTGGGTGAGAACCTCCTTCCCTCAGTCTGGGCATTGAAAATGGATCATGGATGGATATTCCAGCATGACAATGACCCAAAGTACATGGCCAAGGCAACAAAGGAGTGGCTCAAGAAGAAGTATATTAAGGGCCTGGAGTGGCCTAGCCAGTCTCCAGACCTTAATCCCATAGAAAATCTGTGAAGGGAGGTGAAGGTTCGAGTTGCCAAATGTCAGCCTCGAAACCTTAATGACTTGGGGAAGATCTGCAAAGAGGAGTGGGACAAAATCCCTCCTGAGATGTGTGCAAACCTGGTGGCCAACTACAAGAAACATCTGACCTCTGTGATTGCCAACAAGGGTTTTGCCACCAAGTACTAAGTCATGTTTTGCAGAGGGGTCGAGTACTTATTTCACTCATTAAAATGCAAATCAATTTATAACATTTTTGACATGTGTTTTTCTGGATTTTTTTGTTTTCTGTATTCTGTCTCTCAAATAAACCTACCATTAAAATTATAGACTGATCATTTCTTTGTCAATGGGCAAACGTACAAAATCAGCAGGGGATCAAATACTTTTTTCCCTCACTGTATTTCTTCAAACATGAGAGAAAATTCTTTTGAATGTCATAATTGATAGCCGTCACTCTTACCAATGTTTTTTAGTTATTTCCTCTCTTCTGTGATTAAGCAGAACATATTACAATAATAATCCCAATCAGGTGGGAGCTGAACATCTCCTCTCTTACAAAGAAAGCACAGCAGAGGATGTACTTCCTGCTGTAGCTGAAGAATTTCGACCTGCCAAAGACTATGATGGTGCATTTCTACACTTCCATCATAGAGTCCATCCTGACCTCCTCCATCACAGTCTGGTACGCTGCAGCCGCTGCCAAAGACAAGGGCAGACTGCAATGCATCATCCGCTCTGCAGAGAGGGTGATTGGCTGCAATCTGCCATCTCTACACGACCTGCACCCCTCCAGGACGTGGAGGCGAGCAGCAATGATTGGGGCTGATCCCTCTCACCCTGGTAATGGACTATTCAGTGCTCTCCCCTCTGGCAGAAGGCTGAGGTCTATCAGGATCAAAACCTCCTGCCACAAGAACAGTTTATTTCCTACAGCAGTAGGCCTCATGAACATGCCCCTGGAACCAAACTGACTATAGCCCGCTCCCCCACTCCCCACACACACAACCCTCAACTGGACAAATCTATAACCCCTCCCCATATACACACACAACCCTCAACTGGACAAATCTATAACCCCTCCCCATATACACACACAACCCTCAACTGGACAAATCTATAACCCCTCCCCATATACACACACAACCCTCAACCGGACAAAATCTTGCACCTTAAATATACTATTTTTTTTCATTTCCCTTATTCCTTTTGTATAAATTGTTTCACCAACGGCCAGAACAAATTCCGCATTTGTTGTGAAACTTACTTGGCAATAAAACTTTCTGATTCTGATTCATTCTGATTCTCATTTAACATCCGATCTTTTCTCAAAACATACAAATCAGGCAGACGGAAGTCTGACTATACATGAGTGATCAGATCTGGCAGCCCGGACAAGGTAATTGACATACTAGGTCCGAGAAAGCTTTCCTGAAGTGTTCAGCAATACCTTACATTAGACCAATGACACTGCAACTGTGACGGTGATTCATTCAAAGAACTGGGCCCACATGGAGTCTAACAAAAAAAGGTGAATCTGGTAATCTGACACCTGAGTTGTCACAGCCAGAGAGGACATCACTCTATGAACAAATAGGAGAAGAGGTTTTTCGGTTCTTATCTCATTTGGATCAGAACATCTGTCATTTCCTCCCACGTGAATATCGCACGTTTATTCACTATGACAGACCAACTACTTTACATGGGAAAAGTAAAACAATAAAGAACAGTCAATAAGGGACAGGAATTTATTTTTCAGCCCCCACAATCTGGTGTGTCACAACCTCTCGGATGAGATTTTAAGATTGGGCTTTAAGTGTCTTCCTGTCATTCACAGAGTGTAATGAGATACAATACCATTCATCACTGAAAGGTCCCCGTTTTCAGCTTTAAATTCAACAGTGCAGTTACAAAGGATGTGTGACATGTACAGACATATGGTATTTATCTAGGGCAAAATAAGATTATAGTTTATTTGTCAATCAAGATATGTTTTCTAAGGCAGCTGTTGCCAAATTCAAATAAAAAACATGTAATGTATGTAAAATGCTTAGACTACCATTAATAATAGTTCAAAACTTTCTTAATTTATTAAGGACAGACAGTGTTAATTTATTAAAGACAGACAGTGTTCATTTATTAAAGACAGACAGTGTGGGCAACCTGCAGAACCCAACGGACCATCAGTAAAACCCACCACAGGTTGAAAACCTGTTCTACAGGTCATTGCATAGCAGCTGTTGGTCATATTAGTTATACTACATGTAAAAAATGACCACACTTTTAAAAAATATTTGGTGTATATCTGAGTTAAACCTGACTCAGACAGCTTCATTGGTCATTATCTTACCAGGCTATCTTGAGATTAAGGCAATTCGCTTTCAATAAGAGCATCTCCTAAATGACAAGAAAGCATGCAAAGCTACTGGATAGGCAGGTTTTTTGCTACAGCCTTGCCCAAACACAGCATTATCTCCAGGGAATGGTCTGACTTCTACTCCAACAGTTTTTTGTTGTTGTATAAAACAGTAAAAGCTAAACTACTGAATTCTTAATTTTTCTTTTACCATTTAGAATAAACCTTTTCACCCTCATTTTCAATTGTTACTCTGATCTGAATGTCCAACTTCTTTACACATAATTTGGTTCATTTGTTTAAAGGACTTGCAAAAAATATATATATTTTTCACATAAACCATTGAAATTCAGTCAAAAGTGCAGCTGTGATTTGTTATAAAATTTTATTTTGACAAACTGGAAAGTGTTAAAACTGGACACAGTTCCAAGTGACCTTCCCCTGAGCAATTGAGTGGGATACTCAGGCTGGAAATCAATAGAGCATTGTTCACTCTAAAAACACTCCACAGGCGATGGCTCGCAAGTGTTATATTGACATTTTCTTGAAATTGTATGTGATGTTGAACGTTAAAGGGTTTGGATTGATTTCTAATAAATGTGCAGTAAATACTGATTAACTGTGAATGATCTCAAAAGATCAATATTAAGGTAGTGAAAACGGTGCACTGAAAATGAGCATGACAAGGTTTCCCTTGTTGGGCGGAAAAGAAATATCATTCAGGGAACAGCTGATATATCCTTTTAAGAGGCCAATATTTTGATAGGCTCTGGAGCCAAATGGCTGTACATGGTGTCCTTGTGACATACACATAGCTGATTACAACTAATGCTGTAGACACAGCCACTGAGGAATTGAGGCAGATTAGTGAAATGGATGCTGAACAACAATAAAACAATAAAAGCCAAGTCCGGGAAGAAAAACAAATATTTAAGTTATTTGTTTACTAGCTTGGATGCTGTAGGCCTGTAGTCGACTGTCATAGTGGGTAATTTATCTTGGACATCTTGCTGTAACACTTGATGGTGTGGCTTCAGCTTCCTCTAGTGAAAACGACACTGTGTTTTTACATTATAATATTTAAGACCACAAGCATTAGTGATCTCTGAGTGGGCAGAACGGGAAAGACTGCTGCAATGCATGTACAGGTTAGTGATTAGAAACGGAGCCTAGGGAAATGCACTCCAGAACTTGATTCAACATGTTCCCTGTTACAGGTTAGACTAATCTCCACATCATGAGAAACAAGAAAGAAGGAAAAGTTTCCTTTTATAAAATGGATTACTTCCGTTATGGCGTTTTTTCCCTTAACTTCTTGGTGCTCAAGGAAGCAAGGCCATTAGGAAAATGCTTAGCATCTTGGCATAGCAGTTCAGATACAGACACCTGATACCGCATGAGGGCAATCAATCACGTCTAAACCAGACACAAACAAACACATGCTGTACTGACGGAATACGTAGATGTCCATGTGAATACCTTTCAGAGCACCTTCTCTGAGTTGGTAAAATAACCTGGTGGTCTGTTGTTCTTCTACCATCTCAGGAGTATGCAATAAATCAATCTGATGTGTTGTTCAACATCTTCCCCGCTACACCTAGTGAGACCCGGAGTGAGCCATAACAGTCCTACGTTATTACGTGCAACAGGCTTCCTAAAGTCTTGGAATCTATGGAATGCAAATAATTTCTGAAAAGAATTGCGTGTTGGCAACTGCCTGGACATTCTTTCAGTGGATTATATGATGTTATTGCATTGAGTGTGTGACTCCATGAATACGTACTAGAGATTTTGCAGGACTGCATTTCTTAAAGTGTCGGCTTGATGAACAGCGTGCGGCTGGTTGGGCTGAATGTCTGCCAGTGGTCATGGGAAAATTATTACTATAGTTAAACAGATGAAGTTTAGACAAAGGCTTATGTCGTCCCTGTCCACAAATTCTCAAAGGGGAAACTTTGAGAATTACCCTCAGTGTGTACTGGGGTGAAGGTCAGAGCTACTTTTCGGAAAAACAAATCAGTTTTTTCACTCCAGGAATAACAAACTTGCAAAAGAACAGGAGCCAAAGGAGCATTCTACTCAAATGCATTTTAATATACAACAGCTGACTTTGACCTGCACAACAAAACACAACCGTTGATGACCCCATTACACAATAACATCACCCTGATATACAGACTACTGCAATGCAGACGCTAAGCAAGAGTTTCAGAGAACAATTCAATCCATTGAATCAAAATCGCAGAAAATGTCATATCACATCAGCATCCCAGGAATGAACGGAACTAGGGTCATAAGAGCAGGACAACACTTTCATAACTTCAAGATGCACAGTTCCAAACAAAATATATACACACTTCCCTTCCAGTTGTTGACTTGCTGTATCTAGCTTTTTTATCTGTGAGAAAGTATATTTCTATTCACCCAGTTGAATTCTAAATATTGTGGATGAAAAATAGACTGACATTGCAATGCTATTTTCCATATATTCTTAGCAGTGTCTGTTGGTGGGAAAACAGGGAATATGTCAAAGTAGTGTATTTTGTAGTGGAGGAACTGTCAATCAATTCAAATGTACTGAATATTAACACTAACTGGCACACACAAACCAGAATAATTTGGCTGTGATCTTAAGCAAGGGTCCTGTAAGGATTTACCTTCTGGTCAAGGCAGACAAGAGAAATAACAACTGGGGTTTCTTACTAAATGAAGAATAACTCAAGAGTTTTTGTTAAATTAGGTCCATTAATTAAATATAAGAATATCATGTAATTTTATAGTTGAATTTACATCCATTTTAATACTCAAAAGTGACATTTATACAGTATTTTTGCTCAATATATCAAGGGAATAAGATTGTTTCTTGTGACTTGTAAATGCCATTCCAATACACCAACAAAACTTACGTAATCTGGCCAGAGGAATGTCTATTACTGCAAAATAAATCTCAATATCACATACAGACGGGTGACAAATTAAAGAGAAAACCTGAATAAATGAGTGGAGGAACATAACTAATGCAGATTATCCATAAAGCTGTACTGCATGATACAATTAAGCCATTAACATCATTCGATGCTCTGTGGCATGTATAAAAATCCTGAGCAGGCCCAGTTGACCTCGATTTCGGATCAAGATGGCAATAGGAAAGGATCTAGATGACTCTGAAAGAGGGTTCATTATTTGGTCCCTTCCAGGTTGATAACGCCCCCATCCACAGGGCACAAAGGGTCACTGAATGGTTTGAATGGTAGGGAAGTTATTTTAACCATATGCTATGGCCTACGCAGCTACCAGATCTCAACCCAATTGAACACCTATGGGAGATTTTGGACTGAGGTGTTAGACAGCGCGGTGGTATGTATATTACCGCACTATTAACTGAAAAATTAAAAAAAATAAGAATAGAACCTCCCAACACCAAGATAAAAGCCCATCCAGAGGGGACCACGTGCTAACAATCTGCTGTGTTTTGAAAGTAGCGTGAGTGCTAGACAGTTAGAGCTTTGCCCAGAAGAGAGGCTGCCAGGTGGACAAGAGCAGTCCCTGCTACGTAGGGGACCCCGTCTGTCAGCCCCACCATCTGGCTTGGAGACCAACTTTGGCACAACACAACCCTAGAGTTGGCCGCATCTACCCTAATTGGGCTTCTGGCTTTGAAACAGTGCCAAGACAGTTTAGATATGGAACCAATGAGAGTCAGTGTTGCACACAACGTATGTAAAATAACACAAGTTTGTCAAATCACTTTTTTAATGGTTAATGTCAGCAGATAATGATGTTGGGTATCATTTGTCCACGAAAATAGCCTAGCTAGTCCTATTTCTGTCCTCCAAATAAGTACCAAATTAATTTAGCTAGCTATCTCCGTTTAGCGTACTGTAACAAAAATAGTAATTTGTACATTTGTAAAATCACAGGTAACTGCTTTCATAGGAAATAATGAAATATACATTTGCACTGTATTTAAAGTACAATTCGGTGTCTTCCTGATTTAGATACCATATACCCATTTTGTACACTTAAATTAATACATTATTAACTGACTTTTTCAAATGGCTTTGTTGTTACAATTCTGAAATGTACAGTCGTGGTATGCATGCTATGCATGACAGTGGTTATTTACGTAATATTAAGGGAATACAACCATTATAAAAACTTAACATCGATGACTAACACCGCCACACAGGAGCATGCCGCTGGTCTGTTACTTAAATAAAAATAAAGATGACTTTGCCTTTTAGTTCTGTTTAAAGTTATGTTAGCCTATTCTATGAAAACACGCAACACCATCAAACAGCTTCATTCTTAGTTTTAAGAATATCAAAATCCTTGGGCCTATTTTAGGTGGCCAAAATATCTTTATGTACTAGCTTAAGGCAATGACAGGAAATACATTTCTGATAGTCACAGAAGATGGGAATCTGAAGCCATCCGCAGGTGTGCAGCTAGGGCTGGCATAATTCCATGAACCAAGCCTATAAAAAGTGCAAACTATTTAAGTGATCATTTGAAACGTAGGTTTTACTGAAATTTTCTAACGAGATAGATAGGCTACTTTTGAAATGATGTGTAACATACGTCAATGTAGGTTTAGTTTGACAGACTTTGACTTTTACCGACAAACTCAAGTTAGACTACCTACAGTGTAGACGCATTGACAGTCATAACTGTCAACAACTACGTTAAAGTGATAGACTTGGCAAACCCAGTCAAAACTCACTCCCAAATTTGACTAGAGACCCCAGAACAATAAACGTGCGTTTTACGCCTACCTTTCTTGTCCGCTGTCAGAGTTATGCAGCAGCTCAGGCTTAACAAGGCAGCGATAACAATTCCAGTTTCAGGTCGCATTGTTTCCAAAAGGTGTTAATCAATTATATATTGCAAGAGAAACTTCTACATAGTCTTTAATTAACACCCTGAAGTCTATCGGATGTACTGTATACCCACGCGTTGTATCCAGGTAGTATACTTCGATGGGACGTTGCACTGGCTACCCACAAGGCGACCTATTTCGTCTCTTCCACACAGTCCTCAACAATCAACTGTTTTTGACGTCATTTGGAAGGAGGGATCGTTCGATAGCAAAACAGACAGAAAGGCATATCAAGCCCTGCCTTGTTCATGTTTATTGACTAATGAGGCTTATGACATTCCAACTCTCACTGCAATGCAATGTAAGTAAACATGTTCTGGTTTAATTTGCATCAGCATGTGGTCTTACAGCATGCCTTTTGAGGTTGATTAGAGTTCTGTCGTTGAGCACGTCAGTGAGTTTAAGCTTCTATTAAAAACAACTGACAAAGCCAACCTGATGAAGATATCTTCATTTTACACACCCTCTTCCATCACAACTTCCAGATGGACGGGAGGTTCATGGGGTAAGACCCTTTCCCTAATTCTTTCAAAACCAGAAAGAACTAAAACAGTTTTATGTAGATCAACGGAACTTGTGTCCCGATTAATGCTGCAGGACACGAGCTTATGTGGTACACTTTCCAGACAGATCATCTGCTATGTATGAACGAGGTCTAAAGATGGTATGTGTTGGAATGGAATGATCGTGATGTGTGATGTCTGGTCCTGCTCCACGTATAAACAGAAACAGAGAAACGAATGTTGGTAATCAGTTAAAAAATCACACATTGGCACCTTAAACATTGTACATTACCAGCAACTGTACTTGTTCAAGTGGGAGCGCCATGTTAGTTACCAGGTTAACATCTTTAGTTTATACGCCTGTCAGGACAGGAGGCTAGCCAATGCGCTGCATGCTTATGTGTTTACTTCTGGCCCAGCCAAAGTTTCTCTGTATCCAGTGTGAATTGAAAATAGTATTTATGTATTATTTACATGTTCTGTCAATGAATTTATAATAAAGAAAACTGTTGGCGCTAAAAATGACAAATTACAAAGTTTCACTCTGCCTACGTCTAGACTTGAGAAACTAAATATACATTATTAATCAAATGAAGATAATTAATCCACTTGTTTAGAGAAAAAATGTTGAGGTTGATGGTTTTTGAGTGAAGTTGTAGCCTAATAGGTTAGTATGTTGGGGACAGGATCACCCCTCCAATGGGGCGTGATCTTGCCCATTTATGTTGAGAATTTATTGCTTCTAACTGTGATTTAGACACTGGCAGTTTCCCAAGCCAAAACATAAGTATGCTGAAGTGTATTATTTTGGAATCACTTCAATTCTGCTTAAGTACACTAAATAATATTTAAATATTAAAAAAGTATATTTAAGTATTTCATAATTTCTTACTTGTAATACATGATTGCAAATAGCATTTTTGTACACTAAAATAAACTCATAATTTATTGTAAAAAAAATGAAATCTTTAGGATTAAATTTTCAGTGTACTAAAATGCTATTTCCAATCATATATTGTTTGTCCTGAACATGTTCAAAAAAGGAAGGCGGTTGGCAGGCATAGATTGGCTTTACAGTTTTATGATTCACCACCTTAAATTATCCATCTAAATTTCACAAGCAGCCGGTCTAGCTCAAGATGAGAGTCCATCATTTTTTTGACTGTCTACGAGGAGGTCCTCCAGAAATGATGTTGGCCCACTGGGCAATTAAATCTTTCTTTTATAAATAGCCTAAATTATGGCAAACTAACTAGAACCATTGGGTTGTGTGTCTAAAGACTGCTGAAATATAAAATCCTGATTTATTCAAATGACAGTTAATTTTGTTACTGTACATATTGGAGAGTAAGCAAAAGTAAAAGAAAACATTTAATTATTCTGCAGGTGAAGGTATTCAATAAACACTCCACCAATAACAGGGAGGAGGAAAAGCATTTCCTCAAACAAGTGATCACTTGATTTGGATTACGCACCAAAAAATCTGATGAATCAGACATACTGTACTGAATGGCACAATAGTCAGCATATCTGTGACAGACGTTATGAAAACAGTTGGGCATACTATTTTCTTGTTCTTTGAAATAAAATTTAAGAAAATACCACACAAGTCTGAACAATTATTTTTGAAGATTCAGGTATTGGCAAGCTGATGTTGCAACCACAAATCATGGATGTACAGGGCCCTGAATCAAAACATTACATTCAATGCAACTGAATCGAAGAACACTACTTGGGGATATCTTTTCATACCTGATTATGTATTATTATGATTGTGGTTCTATATGCTTGAACATTAAATAATTGTCAAAAAAACAAGTCAACATAGAGAGTGCTGTGCAAGGTGTTAGGCCACCTGAGAAAATTGCTCCTGTGTATGCCTTTATCTGAAATATATTGTTTGAGGCATACTGTCTTGCATACGAGGCACTCACTGGCCTTTCAATGCAAAATGTATTATTAAACTGTATGCTTTTTCATTTAAAAATGCTTTCAATATGCATCACAAATCACTTATGCATTTCTGAGTGCACAAAGAAACATGGCCAATGGGTTACCTTGTTTATTTTGTACAGTAGGTGACAGTGAATTCAATGCATTTGGACATGCATTCTTATTCACTGAGCGGAAATAAAAAGCTAACTTGTTTCCTGAACATGTCTGGGCTGAAATGTCTACTTTTAACCTAAGTTAAAACTTAGTAGTTACAACCCCATTTTCGAAAAAGTTGTGACTCTGCGTAAAATGCTAAAACTGAATGCCACAATGTGCAAATCATTTATCCCTATTTTCATTTGAAAATAGTACAAAGACAACATATCAAATGTTGAAACTGAGAAATGTTAGTGTTTTTGGAAAAATACATGCCTATTTTGAATTTGATGCCAGCAACATGTTTCAAAAAAGTTGATAGAGGAGAATGTGTTGCATCACCACTTGTTTTAACAATTTCTTTGTAAGCGTTTGGGAAGAGAGGAGACCAATTTCTGTAGTTTTGAAAGTGAAATGTTTTCCCATTCTTGCTTGGTATAGGATTACAGCTGCTCAACAGTTCTGGGTCTCCTTTGTCGTATTTTTTGTTTGATAATGCGCCAAATGTTTTCAGTGGGTGACAGGTCTGGACTGCAGGCAGGCCAATTTAGCACCCAGACTCTTTTACAACGGAAACATGCTGTTGCAATACGTGCAGAATATTGTTTGGCATCGTCTTGCTGAAATAAGCAAGGCCTTCCCTGAAAAAGACTTTGTACAATAAATGTGTGTATGACTAATTTGAATATATCCAACCTCCATTTTATTTACTTGTCTAGTTTCTGGTAACCCACTGTAGGTAATTACATGTGATTCCACATGGCTAAAGAACATAAGCTGTTCAAATAAGGTCCCCTGAATTATATTGCTGACAGGTTCAATATCTGTCCTAACCAGTTTAAACACCCAGTGGTATGCCTACAAGCAAACTATTTTGTCAGTATGTTTCCATGCAATTGTTTTGTCAAATTCACCCCCTGCATTGTAGGATGAAAGCAGTTCAGTGTCATAAAATATCCACAGTTAAACGATGGCAAGTTAGTAAGGAGAGTTTCAGTAATTTTATAAGCAATTCAGCAACACACCTCAGTAGTCGTTCTTCTTGTGGATTTGGTAGATGCTTACATTTCTCGTATTTGTCGGTGTAGGCCTAAAAGATGCAACTTCACAAACTGTCTTCTTCAAGAAGCTTGGAACAACAGTGCCCAAACATGTCTGCCTGGGCAGCATGTTACAACAGAACATGAACATTCATCTTTATTAGGGAAATTATGTTATTCACATAGTAATATCCTTTCATTAACAGACAGAGAAAACACTGGATTATTTCTGGAATCCATGGGTTTGTCTTCCTCGGGCCTTTCGTCGGGTTTTGAGGAACGTGCATCTTCACCTATACAGCCGACTACCACTGATTTAAAACCCCGTTTCCAAAAAAGTTGGGACGCTGCTTAAAATGTAAATAAAAACAGAATGCAATGATGTGCTAATCATTGAAACCCTATATTCAATAGAAAATAGTACAAAGACAACCTATCAAATGTGAAAACTGAGACATTTTATTGTTTCTTGAAAAATATATGTCCACTTTGAAGTTGATGCCAGCAACATGTTTCAAAAAAGTTGGGACGTGGGCAACAAAAGACTGGAAAACTTGTGTAATGCTAAAAAGTGAGGATGGGGAGAGGTTCACCACTCTGTGAAATACTGTGCTGGCAAATAGTGCAACAATTTAAGAATAAAGTTTCTCAACGTAAAATTGCAAAGAGTTTGAGGATCTCATCATCTATGGTACATAATATCATTAAAAGAGTCAGAGAATCCGGAGATATCTCTGTATGCAAGGGACAAGGCCGAAAACCAATACCGGATGGCTTTGATCTTCAGGCCCTCAGACGTCGCTGCATTACAAACGATTCTGTAGTGGAAATCACTACAGGGGCTCAGGAACACTTATGAAAACCAATGTCTGTGAACACAGTACGTCAGTGCATCCACAAATGCAAGTTAAATCTCTCCTTTGCAAAGAAGAGATAATATATAAACAAGATCCAGAACTTCCGGCACCTTCTCTAGGCCCAAGCTCATTCAAGATGGACTGAGGCGAAGTGGAAAACTGTCCTGTGGTCTGACAAATCAAAATTTGAAATTATTTTTGGGAATCATGGACGCCGCGTCCTCTGTACTAAAGAGAAGAGGGACCATCCGGCTTCTTATCAGCGCAAAGTTCAAAAGCCAGCATCCGTGATGGTATGGGGGTGAATTAGTGCACATGGCATGGGTGACTTGCACATCTGTGAAGGCACCATTAATGCTGAACAATATATGCAAGTTTTGGAGCAATGTACTGAATGCTGCCATCCAGACTACATCTTTTTCAGGGAAGACCTTGCTTATTTCAGCAACATATTGCCCAGTCCAGATTTTTCACTCACTGAAAACATTTAGCGCATCATGAAACAAAAAATATGACAAAGGAGACCCCGAACTGTTGAGCAGCTGAAATCCTATAACAATCATGAATGGGAAAACATTTCACTTTCAAAACTACAGCAATTGGTCTCCTCAGTTCCCAAACACTTACAGAGTATTGTTAAAAGAAGAGGTGATGCAACACAGTGGTAAACATGCTCCTGTCACAAAATTTTTGAAATGTGTTGCTGGCATCAAATTCAAAATGGACATGTATTTTTCCAAAAACAAAAACATTTCCCAGTTTCAGGATTTGATATGTTGGCTTTGTACTTTTTTCAAATAAAAATAGGGATAAATGATTTGCACATCATTACATTCTGTTTTTATATACATTTTCAAACAAACAGACCTGCTTGTAAAGTCATATGTGTGCGCACACGTGAGAGGGAATAAAAAATTTAAATCAATGTAAGCAGAGACCCCTCAGTAGGATTCGATCATGCATGAAGCACACACTGTTCAGGAAATGGAAAAGGTGCTCTCAAAGAGGAATAAGAAATTAGGGCAAAGGTGGTGACAAAACATACCGTTTTCTCTTACTCAATACACTACTTTTACAGCCCAAATCTATTAACCGTTCTCCACGAGCATTCATCCACAACTTGAACTCACTGAAAATGCACAATCCAATTCTTTAGTAAAGTGTTTGTACCTCACTGAGGTTCTACTTGGCATACAATACGTAGTCT
>JACXGI010009271.1:0-15674 GCA_016801175.1 Esox masquinongy
TAGACTGATAGAGGAGGGGGAGAGGAGAACGTAGACTGAGTGAAAATGTGGATGAAAGCGTAAGTGCGCCAGTGAGAATTAAAGTAGGGTGATAGAAGTGGAGGAAAGTATAGGTGGAAGAATGGAGGGTGGAGACAGTTAGTGAGAGAATCTACCGAAAAGAAAAAGAGAGAAAGGTATACAGTACCAGTCAACAGTTTGGACACACTTACACTTGACTGTCTCCAAACGTTTGACTGGTAATGCAAATGTGAGTAAAATGTAACGAGTGATAGAAAAATTGTGTAAGGAAGAGACAGAGAATTAAAAAAGAGTGGAGATGTGAGCATAAAGTGCAAAATAGAGTTCAAGAGACAGAAAAAGAGATGAAGGGAGCCAGAGAGAGAGAGAGAGAGAGAGATGCATTTATAACAAACAGAATCTTATAGGGAGAGAGAAAGTGAGTGAGGAATTACAGAGTAAAGTGAGAAAAGGGAAAAGGAATGAGGTAGAAAAAGTGTGAAACAGAGAAATAGTGGAGACAGAGCAAGTAGGGAAACAAAGGGGATATATAGAGTACAAAATCAGGGGGGATGAACAGAGCACAGATAGAGAGGGGATGAATAAAGCACAGAAACAGATATGATAGATAGAGTACAGAGACAAAGGGGATATATAGAGTATAGAAACAGAGGGAATAGATAGAGTACAGAAACAGAGGGGATTAATTGAGCACAGAAGCAGAAGGGATAAATAGTGCAGATAACAGAGGGGATAGATAGAGTACAGAAACAGAGGGGATTAATTGAGCACAGAAGCAGAAGGGATACATAGTGTACAGAAACAGAGGGGATAGAAACAAAGTGAGGAGGAGATAGAATGAGGTACAGACTGACAGAGGGGTGAGAGAGTATCCTGGGGAGAGTGAGGTAGAGATAGACACAAGATGATAGAGAGTATCTGAAGGGAGAGAGAGTGAGGTAAAAACAGAGAGACGGGAGGAGAAAAAGGGAAGTAGAGACAGACAGAGACAGTGTTGGAGGGATAGATAGTGTTCAGGAAGAGAGAAAGGTAGAGAAAGAGACTGTTGGAAAAGCCTAAGAGACAGTAGTGGAGGGACAGAGTGAGGTACAGACAGAGAAAGAAATAGGGAGAGAGGAGAGATGGACAGAGAAAATAAGGTAGAGACAGAGAAAGGAAGAGAGATAGGTAGTGAATAAGGAAAACAGGGGAAAGAATGAGTGAGGTAGAGACAACGAGAGAGAGAGGGGAGAGAGAGAAAGTACTGGTCTAAGACAAGGATAGAAAATGCCAGAGAAACAAAATGCAAGAAATAGACAGAGCGAGAGAGGGAGGTAGAGAGAGAGGGAGAGAGAGCGAGAGAGAGAGAGAGAGAGGAAAAGAGAGAGGCCTTTCTTCTGCGTGGAATGGCTAATGAGAGCCCTGCGGAGCCTGGGTCTGCGCGCTGCGGCGGTAATGAACAGTGGCAGGCTAGCACCGCGCGCCCATGAGCTTTATTATTCACACGCATACATCAGAATACGACGGAGGAAATTATGCAAATGCGGGAAAGAGAGAGAGGGTAAAAGAGAGAGAAATGCAGAGGAGGCCGAGAGAGGGGGGTTCTGAAAGGAGGGGATTATTGAAGGAATGGAAGTGGTGGTGGCGGGGGGAGTGTCAGATTCTTATAACAATTCAGATTATTTTTATATTGAAATAAAAGGAGTTTTTTGGTTAAGTACGGACTGTTTTTTTTTGTTAAGGCTTATTTAAAATGAATAGACAGCCACTGTGAACAGTAGGTTAGGTTTCATTCTCCTTTCTGTTTTTATTTGGGAAGGTGCTGGGCTAGTGGCGTAGGTATTGAAACAAGTCAAAATAAAGAATTGTTTCAAATTCAAAGTGGGATGTGCATGTGTGTGTGTGTGTGTGTGTGTGTGTGTGTGTGTGTGTGTGTGTGTGTGTGTGTGTGTGTGATGAGAGGGGTCTTGTGTGTGTTCTAGTACTCTTATTGTGAGAAAGTGTCCATGTGCATGTGTGTGTGTTTACGTGCATGCACGTGCATGGCTATAGGCGTGTATGTGTGTGTGTGTTTGTGTGTGTGTGTGTGTGTGTGTGCGCGCGTTCCTTAGTTTGTGCATACATCTGTGTGTAACATTAACATAGTTGTCATACTCGGCGATCAGTACTGGAGAGAGAGTCACATCACACAATTCCCCAGGTCCCCAGATGCCTGCAAGACTGGCAGGTCTTTTCATGTTGTTGTTGCTCTGAGGGCAACGGGATGAGTCCCGCTCCCCAACCCAGGCAGCTCTCCACCGGGCCCCGGGTTTAGCACAGCTGGGTGCACACCCTGGATGGCCCCTAAACCCGATGCCCACTGCTTCTCCCCTGGCACCCACAGGGGCCATCATCGCCGCTCAGACACTGGTAGTTTGGCAGAACACAACGCCCCTGGCTTGCCCGTTCCCGTGCCAACAGCGTCCAGCTATACCAGTGTGTTTCTGAAGACGGAGTCCGCTGGACGGGCGGACGAGACGGTCGGACACGCCTGTCTGTAGTATGCTTCTCTTCTCGTTGGGTTTTAATTTGTTCTGTCAATCTCCATGCTTCCTATGGTCTTCTCTTTCCCATTTCCTCTCTCTCCTCCACCACTCCTCTCTTCCTCCGCTGTTCCTCTCTTTTCTTCAACTCCACCCTTCCCTCATTCCTCACCCCTCTTTCCACTCCTTCACTATCACTCTTTTCTCCTTCGCTCCAATATTCCTCCCTCAATTCTATGTGCCAGTTCTCTCAGTGTTCTCTTTCATCACATTTGTCTCATGGTATATCTACGTGTTTCTCTCTCGCTGAGTTTTTGGGTAATGTCCCTCACCTCGTCTTTCTCGACATCTTCTCTCAGAGGAGGCACGGAATCCCTTCCCGTATCCCTTTCTATCCTGCCACTGCCTGGATTTCACACTCTCTCCATCGCTTTCCATCCAGCTCACAATCCACTCCTCTTTGTTCTCCTCACCATGCTCCTCAGCTCTTTCCAATCTCCCGCATATCCTGTTTTATTCATGGGAAAGTGCTGTCATCTGTAGAACTCCTGCTCATTTCTGTTCCCGACCATAACTTACAGAGAACTGAAATTACTGTAAAAGGAGTGTCTCGATGGATGTTGTTATTCCACATATAGGAACTCTGTGAAGAGGCATTTGATGTGACTCGCTTTAGTGAACCTCAATTGGTTGAAACTAGTGAACAGGTTGTAGGTCACTGATTTAGCCTGTGAAGGAAATGCGTTGAATCCACCCGTTCACAGTCAAACTTCATTTCGGAGTACAACCAAACAGAACAGACAGCTTTGATTCTGAAGGCATTGGTTCCTGCATGTTCCACATTACTGAGACTAGTACCCCCTCTCAGACTCCCGCCAGTAATAACAGGTTTTGTTTCCAGGAAAGTTCAATAGTACAGTGTGTCAATATGAACCGCTGTGACCTTGAGTTGCTTCGATGTCCCAGAGGTTAATCAGGTGTCATCTGGTCAGATCTGGACACAAGGATCGGGGGGGGGGGCATTTGTAAACCCAGTGTAAGCCAATATATTTCCATTTCCAATGTTAACAACATTGGCACTAGTAAGGCCTGAGTTCTGACCTCTCTGGTATTTGCAGTCAATCTGACTACACAAAACCTCCCATATAAGGACAGGCCAGAGACTAGAACCCAGGGTGTCGTATTAACAGCCATATCATTGGCAGTTTGGTCCCAGCACCAAAGGATTATGGTAAGTCTTCAGCTAGCATAGGTCCACTGTACTCGTGTCACAATACAGCACTCAGTGATCAGTTGAACTAAGTTTGGGTTTGACACCAACAAAGAAGGTGGCAAATGTGTCTCTTCTGTGTGTTATTTCAAGGCATACTGTCACAGTCTATGGCCATTCAGACAGCTACACTGTCCATTAGATAGGGCCTCCGCTTTACTGTGTCCCCAGTCAATGGGAGCTAAAAACACGTTCCTTTTCTCCTTCTTTTTTGTAGCCATCAATCGCTCCATTACCCCGTGTCCATGTCTAAGGGATGCCAAGGCTGCGGTCTCAAAAACAGCCCGGCCGGTCCGTTCTGCCCTCCGCCACCCTGCCCTCTTCCTATCTCTCTATTTTTCTCTCGTCTATTTGTTTACTTCGTTCCCGTTGTTCCTTTTAGGAGCCAACTGTCAGGTTGGTATCACTAGGTAAGACGTTGTCCTTTTTATTCAACGATTCAAAACGCACACATAATGGACGGCAGAGGCACCTGTCTTGTTCCTGCATCACCGGCCCGTCTGAGATGGAAGGTGATGCCCAGATCTGCTTGCTTTGCTCAAAATCTGCATGTTGCAAAAAGCTCATGAATAAGTAATCCCGATTCGGCATCTCATGTAAATCCATGCAAATGAAGGCTCTAGGCCATATTGTTTTAGTGGCGAGCTGTGGCTGGCTGAGAGTGTGTATTTATGTGTGTGTGTGTGTGTTGGTTGAGTGTGAATGTGTGGGTGTGTGTGTTTGTTTGTGTGTGAGTGTATGTGTGTGTGTGTGTGTGGGGGGGGTGCCTGTATGTGTCTGTTCTTGTGTTGAGTGTATATGTCACTGTGTGTGCCTGTGTGTGTGTGTGTTTGTGTATGCGTGTATGTGTCACTGTGTGTGCCTGTGTGTTTGTGTCACTGTTTGTGCCTGTGTGTTTGTGTGTGTGTGTCTGTTTGTGTGTGAGTATATGTGTCTCCGCGTGTGTGTGTGTGTGTGTGTGTGTGTGTGTGTGTGTGAAAGAGAGAAACCTGGCTGTCCCATTTTGCTGATCTGTGACCTGCTGACACCAGGGGAATCAGGCAGTCCAAGAGTTAACACAAAGAAACCTTTATGCACACACACACACAAACACACACACACAAACACAAACACACACGCATACATACATACAAACCTCAAAAAATTGATCTAAATGTTAGCTAAGTAGTGCTGCTGTAACTAATGTGCATATGGTGACAAAGCATGTCAGAAGCGGTCAAACATAGGTCTAGAAGATACATTTGTCTCACATATAAAGAACACTAAACAAAGGTCCTAATTACACCTTTTTGACAGTTCGATTAGCCATGTGCTTTTCAATCCATTTCTATGCATCATAGCAGTAAAGGCATATTTCACTCTAATTTCCTATTTTTTTCCAATGTGTGGCTGCTGATCCATCATTTCCTGAGCCTTTGGACAATCTTTTTCTCTCTACCTAACAATGCATAAGCTTAGACCTCTATTACGTTCTGCACATGTATTTATTTTCTGTAAGTCCTCCACTTATTTTTGTCTTGCATCCTACCAATCCCTCAACTCCCCGTTCTGCTGAACTTTCTACGTTTCCTTTACTCACGATCTGATCACCTCTGCCTCTTACATATAGCAGAAATCCAACCCTGCGGCTGTTTGCAGGCTACAACATTCTTTGTCTGTTATAACCTGGGATACTGTAGTAGAAGCACGGTGCAGGCTACACACATCTGGGCATGTTGACTTTTACCACCCATGAAGCTACTTTTCAGCCTTGCCCAGTCGAATTGCTGAAAACAAACTCACATTCGACTGCTTTTCCGCCAATTATCACGAAAGTAGGCTGTCATGTGATTTGATGGACAGCACGTGATTGAAATTCATGTGCTGACTGGCCAGAGGTGTTCCACCTCCTCTCATGGCCAGGTACTCCGTAACCACCGTTAAACAGAGTTTGATAGTGGACTTGTTTGTTCTCTCTGGCCTGGTACCCTGAATGGGCATTGATGCTGGTGAAATGACAAAAGAAAAAATGTCAATGTGCATTGATGGATAAAAATACAATTACTTATAAAAGTATACTATATTTGATAAAGAAGTGATTTCTCAACACCCATCAACCCAGTATTGTTTGAGTGTTATTCTGTATGGTTAAAAAAAGGGTACTCAAGTAAATTATTATGGAACCACTTGGGTACTACTTTCTGACTTTCATAATCAACTAACTTTGGCCCTTGCCGTCTGGCTAAAGTTCTTGGAGCACAAGTTCCGAAGCCACATCATGCCTGATCAAAGGAAATTCCTGAACACCTTTGGAGAACAGTTGTTGATGCATATCAGTCTGGAGAGGATTACAAAGCCATTCCTAAGGTTCTGGCACTTGACCCAACCACAGTCAGAGCCATATTGTCCAAATGGACAAAGTTAAGGACAGAGATAAATTGTCCCAGGAGTGGCAGTCCTGTCGAGATCTCTCCAAGAGCATGATGTAAAATCACCCAGTAAGTGTAGAAGAGTCTACAAGAACACTAGAACAGCAACCAGACAATGACTCGAAACACAAGTGCAAGTTAACATCAGAACTGTTTAGCATCAAGTCATTAAAATTTCTATTGGCCTACTCAAAGTCCACCCCATTAAAATGTTGTGGCAGGACAAAAGCATGAAAGCAGCTACAGTATGTATGGAGGAGTAGAACAAAATTCCTCCACAGCGCTTTGAGAGACTGATCAATAATTATCAAAAGCATTTGATGACAGTCATTGCTGGAAAAGGTGACGCAACAGGTTTTTGAGGTGCCATTAAGAATATATAAAGTAATTTTCAACATTTTGTGTTGTTTGTTCATTCAGGTTCCTTTTTATGTAATTTTAAGTTTCTACTGAAGATCTGATAACGTTCATTTCCAAAAATATGTAAAAAGTGCAAAACATCAGACTTCTCACTGCAAATAATTTTTCACCTCACTGTAGCTGTCTGAGGCAAAAAAGATCACTTTGAAAGACCTGTCTCTCTAGTAATGCATTAGGCTATATGTTTATTGTTGGAGTGTTAGTTTAAATTGCATCAGGGTATTTAATAAATCCGTTTAATCTCAGATGTAAAAATAAAAATATGACATGGGATACCTTGAGAGTTTACAATCTAATGAAAGGCATAAAATGTAAATAGACATCGAAAACATTTGAACTACTTAGCAGACATGAATGAGCATATTACTGTACATCAAATAATGTTACAAAACCAGCATTGATGTTCTTTTATGATGTGATGTTTTTATGATGATGATGTTTTAAAAATAGCTTAAATTTAACTACAAATTCCATGACACAAAGTAAGGCTTTAGCAGAATGGGTTGATGGAGTTCAATAAGTGATCTAATTCCTCAATGTATTGTATTATAGTCAAATTAATAATGTAATATATGAATACAATTATTTATCTATTTATTTATCTATTTAAATATGTATGTATTTATATTTAATCATGTATATGTATCATTACCGCTACGTTAAGCTACCGTATAAAATAAATATCAGCCTCTATCATCTGGAGAGCAGCTGGGTGTGCAGGTATTTAACCCACTGAATCACACCTCTACTTGTCAAGGTATTGTCCATTGATGTTTAGGCTGAAATGTGGTTAGAATGGGGTCCAGGTGGGGGTCTGTAAACATTAGATTTCCTGAAAGATGGTTAGCCACAACCAAATACTTGAGTTTCCATTAAATGATTCAACCAATCGGGTAGGCTACTTGAATAGGCCATGTCATAAGGAGGTCATGGTGGCTAGGGATGTTATATACAAATACTAAATCAGGGTACATCTGTAATTCATGCAGAGCACAGATGTTGTTTGTTAATTCCACTTTTAGAATATACGTCGGTGGAAACATTAACGCTTATCTTATATTAGCAAACATTAAATAACGTCAACTTACCATGCTACAAGCAAAGTGTTAGCAGGTGGATTCACTCAACACAGCACCTCAGGACAAGTTGAATGGTTAGTGGAGACATGGCTAGCATTCTTGTTTGATGGGTTTTGGTGTGAGACCGGGGTGTGGAATGCAAGTAGTGATATTTCAGTTTCCACGCAGTCATTGTACTAACGGATGTGTAGCCTATTAACTTGTTTTTAGGCTGTTGTTGTTAAACTAGTGCTGAGTAAACGCGATTCACGACATGAATGCCTGTACTCTGTTACGAACCCTGTGGCTCTAGCAGTCTAGGGTGGATGGTACAGAGACCCGTAACAAAACTCATGCAAATTAGTGTAGTGTAAATGAACAGTGAGAACAAACGACACAGACAACCAAAGCTACCGTCAAACATAAAACGTTTATTATAAACACACGGTAAAGGGGGTAGGGAAAAGGGGCTGAGCTGAACCCAAGAAATGAAATAATAGTCAAAACACCCCTAAACTGAACTTGCCTGCCTCAAGAACCGCTTAGCTAACCACTAACCAATAAAAAATACAGTGGGTGGCCCACTCAGGTCAAACTAGTGTTTTTAGACAAAGGTTTCCTATGGGTTATGTATGCCCGAGGGCGACTTGCTAAAAAAAAACTTTTCCCAGGGACACAGGGACAAAAAAACACACAGGTTGAACAAGGACTAAACAGCACACAGCAAACAATTGACTAGACAACACCAAACAAAACACCACAGCAATACATACTCCCATGAAACAGGACCAAGTGAGATGTATGTATGAACAAAGTGTCTGTCTATCAAAAAAGGTATGTATCTCAAAAGTGTCTATGTCCATGGGTCTCTCTGGGAGGACCAACTGACTGGGTTTTTAAACCAGGGATGTGTGATGCGATTGGGGAACAGGAACAATTAGGAGGGGTGTCCACCGATTGGTCCACCTCAGCAGTCAGGCGATGCACTCATGACTGCCAGGTGGGAAATACCAACGAGCACAATCAGGAACATGAGAGACACCTGGGGAAACTGCAGGAGGGGAAAAACACAAATGCACATACAGGGTACCTGCATGCGTAACACTCCCACCCTTAAAAGAGCAAACCTCCAATGGTTTGCGACTCAAGACATACAAAGTATACAGAACACTATTCAACGTGCAAAGGCAACACAAGAACTTGGTCACTCGGCCGCAGAGGACGAGAAATAGCATGTTTATCATAATGACGTTTCATACGTCTCTGCGAGGAAGACAGGGCTTCCTTTGCCAGCGCACAGGCACCATGTAGGCGCTCACGAAAGCGACTCACATAGTCTAACACATTGTCCTTTTCACACAATCCTTCTGATAAAAACTGATCCTTAAGGACTTTCATAGGTCCTCTCACTGTGTGTCCAAACACTAGTTCAGCCGGGCTGAACCCTAGGGATTCCTGTACCGTCTCACGTACAGCAAACAAAACTAGAGGAACTCCCTCATCCAAATCCTTCTCGGATTCCAAACAATATTTACGGAGCATAGACTTCAGTGTCTGATGCCACCGTTCAAGCGCACCCTGAGACTCTGGGTGATATGCGCTTGACACACAATGCGTTATTGACAAGGTCTTTAACACTTGTTTGAAAAGCTTAGAAAGGAAATTTGAACCTTGATCTGTTTGTACCACCTTAGGTAACCCAAATGTTGAAAAGAATTTAATCAATGCTTTGCTCACCACCGGAGCAGTAATTCTTTGCAGAGGAATGGCCTCTGGATATCGTGTGGCCACACACAATCGTCAACAGAAACTGGTTACCAGCTTTTGTTTTCGGTAATGGTCCAACACAATCAACAACCACATGTTCGGAGTGTTTGCCTATAGCGGGTATGGGACAAAGAGGAGCGGGAGGAATAACCTGGTTTGGCTTTCCAGTTACCTGACAGGTGTGGCATGTACGACAGTACTGAGCCACATCCTGTTTTAAACCGGGCCAAAAGAAATGTCACAGCACCCGATCATAGGTCTTGGTGACTCCCAAATGACCGGACCACTGGTGATCATGAGCAAGGGATAAATCAGTTTGTCGAAAGGCTGTAGCAACCACTATTTGGTAAATAGCATTCCAATCTCCACCGGCGTCACCATGGGATGTCCATTTGTGCATGAGGAGATTACCATCAATGAAGTATGCCATGTTTTTCTTCTTAAGCTCTTCCACTGAGACAACACTGGAAAAACATTTAGCAAGGCTTTTGTCACACTTTTGGTTAGCAACCAGCTGCTCATGAGTTACTGGTAACTGTTTGCATCAGCAACACAGTCCACAATCTTCTTCCCGATCCTGGGCTGTTTTTCAGACCCCACCAGTTTACCAGAGGTAGCACACAAGCTATCCTCTTGGTCAAACTCTCCAGACAGAAGAGTGTTTGACAATTCTATCACATCACCCATTCGTCGTGCCTGAGCACGTGTGACGGCACAAGCGGGGAACACATGTGGATAACTCTGTGCCAGCTCCTCCGAAAGAGACTGGTCACTTTTATCCAACATCTCCAATATGGGTATTACCTTTCCACCGGAAATATCGTTGCCCATTACAAACGTCACCCCTTTTACGGGCAACATAGGACATACTCCAACTCTGAACAATCCACTGACTAGCTCAGAGTGTACGTTCACAAAGTGCAATGGCTCTGGGACACTTTCCATTTCAATTCCCTGGACTAACACACTGGATCCACAGTATGTGTCTTCAGAGAAGGGCAACATGTCAGATAGGATGAATGACTGCGCCGCACCAGTATCTCTAAGGATCCTAACCGGACGCTGAGATGCATCGTTACCTGATAGGGACACAAATCCCTCAAATATGAACGGTTCATAACTGCGATCTGAGACTGGGACCTTCAAGCCACATTTGCCATGAGGCACCTGTCGTTTCTCTGACCTAACAACAGTACAAATTAGCCCAACACCTGTTGGCGGCTTGGCGTGTAGAGGCGTCCCTTGTTTGCGTTTCAGTAGGAAGCACGTATTAAACATATGTCCTGGCTGATGACAATAAAAGCATTGACGTGCGTCTTTCGGCCGAGTTTGATGTACTGTTGGTCGACTAGGGCTAGGAGCCGGTGGCCCCGCAGCCCGACTCTCCATACGAGCCGAGAATACGCTCTTGTGCGTCAATACATATTCGTCTGCCAATACAGAAACCTAAATTTCTGTCGATATGCCTCAGGAACAAGCTCGTAGGCACGAAGAACAGTTGCTTTGACCACGTCATAATTCAAACTGTCTTGAAGTGGTAGCGCTGACAAAATCTCTTGGGCTTTTCCTGTCAATTTACACTGGAGCAGTAAGCACCATACCTCTTCAGGCCATTTCAATGCTACCGCTATACGCTCAAACACACTAAAATAAGAGTCAACCTTTGACTCTCTGAACACTGGTACCAAGGCTATCTGTCTGCTAATATCAAAAGTAGTAGAAGACCCCGCTGGTGAGGAGGGCTCACTAGCAGGCACTGCACGAGCAGAGGCTAACCTCGCTGTCTCTGCCTCCAGTTCCATCTTACGCAACTCTTGGTCAAGCCTACGCATCTCCAGTTCTTGATCAAGTCTACGTGCCTCCTGCTCTTGTCTACGTCTCTCCTGCTCTGCCTCGAGTCTGTGCGACTCCTGTTCGGCCTTAAGTTTACACAACTCCTGTTCTACCTCGAGTTTGCGCATCTCCTGTTCGGCCTCAAGTTCGAGTTTACGCATCTCCAACGTCTCTCGCCTGATCTGTGCTCTCTCTTCCACCTCCACCTGGAGCCGTGTCGAAAGGACATCCCTTCTGGCATCACTGTCTGACAGCGGGGAGAGTGGGTCAAAACGGGGCAGTGTGGCTGGAGCCTTGGCCTCGCCCTCGTCCTCAGACATGGACGGGCTTACAGGAGCAGCAGCCACATCCCGAACAGGAGCAGTAGGCTCAGGCAATGGCAACACAAGCACCTGCTCCTCCAACAAAACATCTAACACAAGTTTTCTGACATCCGCTTTAACTAAACTCTTCGGTATTGATAAAGAAAAATGGTCAGCCAAAGCCAGTAAATCCACTTTACGGCATCTATCAAAATCCTCCCACCTGGGGTTAGTCAAAAAGGCATCCAAATCAAAAGTAGCCATCGTAAGCCAGCAACACGAGCCAACAAATACCGAACACTATACCAGCCGGTCACACAATCACAGCTGCACAGTTCAACACTGAACAAGACACTTAAACCAAGTTGCATGAGTGGCATGGGTATCAATGAGAGATCCCGGACGAGCCCCCACGTTATGTTACAAATCCTGTGGCTCGAGCTGTCTAGGGTGGATGGTACAGAGACCCGTAACATAAAACTTATGTAAATTAGTGATATTTTGAGAAAAAAATGCCTGTGAAGCACTGAGGTCAAGTCAACCACCAATAAAGTTTCCAGTAAACAAGTGCCTGCAATTAATGTGATCCAGACAGCTCCCACTAAAGCCAACCTCTAACTATGAATGGCTCTGAGGCTCAAAAACGAAAAATGTGTTAACGTCAACAAAACAATCTATGCCATTAAATATTTTAAATTAATAGCACACGTTAACATGTTAACTTTGACAGCCGACTATGAATGTACAGTACCACTGGACATTTTGGACACCCCTACTAATGCAAGGGTATTTCTTTATTTTTACTTCTTTCCACATTGTTGAATAATAGTGAAGACATCAAAACTATGAAATAACACATATGGGCTGAATCACCACAAATAGCATCTCTGAACTGTATGGCTTAATAACTGTATGTTCTAACTGTATGTTTTAAAACTGTATGTTTTAATAGCTCACAAGCCAGTAATACTAGCATTTTACTACTTGGAATAGTCATAAGAATTGACTTTTTCCTTAGGTGAAAAGACGAGGGAATCGTGCAAACCCTTCTTTCACTGCACAAGGGTTTGTGGTCTATATAACCCCAAAAAGCAGGCATGGATGTATACTTCGAAAATCCACCAGAAATAGTCGACCATCTAGGAACTTTTGGCATACTGTTTTCATTATACTATGATTTTGGACATACTAATCTTCAGGCATACTAATCTGGCATACTATATAGTATGCAAGTATGCGATTTGAGATTCTGACATTGAATAATGCAGTAACCAAAAGTTTTAAACTGTTTTAAAAGTTTTAAATCAAAATACATTTAATGTTGTAGATTCTTTAAAGTAGCCAGCCTTTGCCTTCATGACAGTTTTGCACACTCTTGGCATTCTTTCAACCTGCTATTGGATTGTCACAGTCCTAAGAGTATGTTTTTGATTCAAAGTTTTAAAATAAAGTTCAACATTGGCAGCAAACATTCAAATATGTAGTTTCTAAGACACTACACAACTACAGACGGGATGCGTCTAACATACTAAACATTTAAACATTATAGACAGGGCTGCCGCAACAACTTTTGGAAATGTCTGCGCGCATTAATCAACCCAACAAATTGAATCCCATTCACATCTTGACTCAGTGGGTTATCAATGCACATGGGTTGTCAATGCATTATCAATGCGTATTACCGCTTCCTTCACCCCAGCCATAGAAGGTTCCACAATGGGGCTCGGCTACATTATCCCCCCTGGTCTTGTAGCCAACAATTAGTTGATCAGACTGAAAAATGACATTGTTTCCAGGTAATACAGAGGGGTATTACCTGGAAATTGGTAATATTTAGTTGTATAGACTGACTGCTACATTTATTTAGGGGTTTTCGCGCATTTTGTTACGAATGCTAATTCGTATTGTAGGTTACCGGAGGAAAGTGGAGGGCGTTGAGCGTGTGTGTGACCTGCACTAGACACTTTCAACACCTCGCAACAAAGTCCACCGGGGCAATTCCCTTCATATAGGGCACACAGTAACAGCATTTGTCATGAAATTATTAATAAATACAACATTTTAAATAGCATTGCCATGGCTGCCAGTATGCAATTAAGAATGAATTCAAAAGCCTGCCAACCAATATATTTTCTTCTGTTAGACTGTTTTCAAAGTAGCCCAATTTGTTTGCAATGTAGCCGACATAGCAACGCTGAATTTCGATCCTGTGCTACTTGATTGACAGCTCACATCTGAACTGCATTGTTAGTTGGCTGTCAAGTTTCCATTACAATGTTCCTAGTGTAGAAAAGTGCAATCCAATCAGAACAGCTCAGTCTCACAAAAACCCCCACAGCCTAGCGCATTTGCATTCACACTGCACATCCACAGGAGAAACAATAAACACATGTACATTAACAAATAATACAATTTATAATTAAATACAAATTTTAATTGATAACTACATTTATAAATAAACACAAATATTTGCATTTATATATATATTTCTTTATTTAAGTATATGGCACATTTAGTCCTCTATACATTTGCTGCCTGCGGCTGTCATGCATTTTTCAGTTTCAGTGACTATGGCTGGGAATGTCAACACAATTAAAGTAGAGAGGGTTAGTGATCACAAGTCAGTATTAACATAGCTAGCTAGTATATTTTATGGTGCTAGCTATTTATTTAGCATTTAGTCAGTCATTTAAATGCATTTCCTGTCATTGTCATTTTCCCATTTAGTTGTAATGACTGGATTGGAAAGAGAAGCATGAAGAAAGGTCGCTGAAGTGTGAGTTTTGATGGTCAACAAAAAGCAAAGGATTATAGACCATTCCCTCGTTAGATTTTAGCTAATCTCATCCTGGCTTGTAGATGTTTTTGTGTCACAACTGAGGGAGAGAGAGCCTACCAGTTCATAGCTTTATTGGGACTGGTATGTTTCCAGATGTACAAGGACTTCTGTGCTATTTACGTATGTGCAGGAAAACTTTCAGGTGACATTTCTGGCTTTAGCAAGGCCTGTCTAATGATCGAAAGTCATATTTTTACTATTGCCTGAAAGCACAGTTCACTGTATTCACTGCAGTATGTATTTGTCCAAATGCCTGTCCATTTTCTGAATAGACTGTAAAAGCCAAAGAGTTAGTGTTTGTGTAACTGGCAGATAATTCAACTAGAGTTTCCATTTGTGTGCACTGTGTGTGTGTTTACACATAGAAGCTGGGCAGGTGTATATTTACATTTATTTCTATGTTTCTGTGTGTTTCCATAACATACATCGTTGCTGGGGGGACTCCAGGAAGTCCTCCTTTCCCCTCGGTCACAGTGAATGTGAGCAGCTGATAATGCACTGATTCCCGTTACCACTACGAAGCCACAAGCCCGTGTGCACTGGCCTAGATAAGGACATCCTAGAACCTAAGAATAGGCCTGATGATAGCACAGTAGCCATGAATAAAGTATGAATATCTTGTAATGGCGTAACTACACTCCAGTGCAGGGATTGGATGGTTTTATTGTTGTGAAGAGGTTGCCCTCAGACCCTCCATCTCGCTCCGTGTTAGGCATTCATACCTGTTCCACCGGGAATTCCACTCCGTGCACTGGCCTTGACGCGCCCTACGCAACCGTGACGCATTGCGCTTCCAAACAATGCTACCGTGAAACAAGACTGGGATGGTTCTGGCACAGACTGAGCCAACCTGCTTTCAATCAAAGTGTTCAAATGCGTCAGTGTTGGCGTTTGCTCTAGCGCCACCATGTGTCAAGGCAAGCCGTGGGGTGCTACAGTGAATGGGTGTGAGCATCTGCTAACCCGCTGCATGTAAATGAATGGGTGTGAGCGTCCGCTAACAGAAATAGTGTAACTAAAACAGGCATCCTTGCCCCATCTCCTTATCTCTCTCTACTCATCACCCCTATTCCCCTCTCTCTCTACTCATCACCCCTATTCCCCTCTCTCTCTACTCATCACCCCTCTTCCCCTCTCTCTCTACTCATCACCCCTATTCCCCTCTCTCCACTCATCACCCCTATTCCACTCTCTCTACTCATCACCCCTATTCCCCTCTCTCTCTACTCATCACCCCTTTTTCTCTCCCTCTACT
>JACXGI010009271.1:15774-31098 GCA_016801175.1 Esox masquinongy
CCTATTCCCCTCTCTCTACTCATCACCCCATTCCCCTCTCTCTCTCTACTCATCACCCCATTCCCCTCTCTCTCTCTACTCATCACCCCTATTCCTCTCTCTCTACTCATCACCTCTATTCCCCTCTCTCACATTCTGCTGTTTCTTTCTTTCTCCTCCACCTCTGTCTCCATCTCTCTGTCCTTCCTACACCTGTCTTCATCCCTCATCTTTTTCTCCACCCACATCCGTCCCTCTCTCCTCTCCTTCAACACCACAGTCTTCCTCCCTGCCTCATCTCCCGCTAACCCTTCTACACCCCTGTCTCCAGCCTTTTCCTTCTCCATGCAACACCCCTCTCTCCACCACCCTCCCTTTCTCCAGCCCAGTTTCTCCATCCAGCCAGATGGAGTCAGACACGGGCCCCTGGCTAGAGGGAGCAGGGTTGGGGATGGATGGGGCTACGGGGGGTGTCTGCTGGGGGTGTCTGCTGGTGTCTGGCTGCTGGAAGTGGGGTGGCAGCCCAGTCTTCTATAATTAGGCTACCCGCCGGTGTGTGTGCATGTGTGTGCGCGTGTGTGCACCCTACTGTGCGTGTGTGTGCGTGTAACAGTGTGTAGACGTGCGCTCGTTTGCAAACGTGTGTTAGCCTGGCGGTGTGTCAACGCGTTGGAGTAGTGGTGTGCTTACACGGGAGCAGGAGAGAGGCGAGAGGAGCAGAGGGGGTGTCGGGGGGGACGGAGCCGTCTCGCCCCCCCGGAGCTGTATGTCTAACAGGGAGAGGAGCTGGGCTAACATGTTACACGCAACGCACACGGCCAGCCGTATCCTCCACACGCTATTGCCTACACTCCGCAGGGTCCCGCTAACTGGCTCTGGGTTGGATGGCTCTGTGTGCTTGTGTGGGTGTGTGGGTGTGGGTGTGTGTGTGTGTGTGTGTGTGAATGGAGAGCATACCCAGTAGAAGATGGTCCTTAGACTGTCCTGAGAAGAATCATTGCTTACAGGACGGGCAAGACTGATATAAGCGTGTCAGAAATATGGAGAGCAGAGGAAGAACTGTGTTGAGAAATGGGTTGTAGAGCAGAGGGAGGGATGGCACTGGAAATGGCTGATTCTCAAGCCAAATATGTCAGTAGCGTGTTTGGTATTCACATTCACCATAGTCACAGATGCTCTATCTTAATTTGATCACAGAAAAAGTCTGCCGGCCGTGCAGTCAAGGGTTAAAAAAGCTTTGCCGTAACCAACATGTTATCGTCCTCTGCACAAGATGACAATGCATATAACAATTCAAATGTCTTGTTACTGTAATATTATTTTCATGCAATGTGAAACTGGCTCAAACGTTTGAATGGCACCCAGGGGCGAACGGCAGCTACTTGACTTTACCTTCCGTGGGAGAAAATAAAACGTTGAATTAAACTGAATAATCAAGAAAAATCACAGAATCACAGCATCACTCATTTACTTTAAGCACCAGACATATAATCTATCTCTAATGCAAGAGAATCAATGCTTTTTGATGACGTTCTCAATGAATTAAACAGGTCTGAGCCAGAGTACCAGTGCAGTGGAGCTGGAGTAGAGCTGGAGTGGAACTTGAGTGGAGCTGGAGTGGAGCAAGAGTGGCGCAAGAGTGGAGATGGAGCTGGAGTGGAGCTGGAGTGGAGCAGGAGTGAAGCAGGGGTGGAGATTAAGCTGGAGTGGAGCAGGAGTGAAGCAGGGGTGGAGCTGGAGTGGAGCTGGCGTGGAGCAGGAGTGGAGATTAAGCTGGAGTGGAGCAGGAGTGGAGCTGGAGTGGATCAGGAGTGAAGATGGAGCTGGAGTGGAGCAGGAGTGAAGCAGGGGTGGGGCTGGTGTGGAGCTGGAGTGGAGCAGGAGTGGAGATGAAGCTGGAGTGGAGCTGGAGTGAAGCAGGGGTGGGGCTGGTGTGGAGCTGGAGTGGAGCAGGAGTGGAGATTAAGCTGGAGTGGAGCAGGAGTGAAGCAGGGGTGGGGCTGGTGTGGAGCTGGAGTGGAGCAGGAGTGGAGATTAAGCTGGAGTGGAGCAGGAGTGGAGCTGAAGCTGGAGTGGAGCTGGAGTGGAGCTGGAGTGAAGCATGTGTAGTTTGGTTGAAGCGCAGAGCGTTTAAACAGTTTGCCTAATCACCCATATAGCCTATGACTTCCTATTGAAATGTTGAGCGCTTCTTGTTAGATAGACTACTAAGATTTTTGCGGAACGAAATTGACCATTTTCACTCCATGTAGACTAGGCACATTTTAAAAAACAGATCCACCAGGGTGATAGAAAAAATTATAAAATTTGTTCTCAGTTATATATTACAAATAAAAATTTACTACCTAAATAAATATAAATGGCTTTAGTTCGAATTTCACTTCCCGAAGACTTTTTGCACAGTACTGTATACACAACACACAGCTCCGGAAAAAATTAAGAGACCACTGCACCTTTTTCTTTCCTTTCCAAAAAAGTCAAAAAGGAAGGTTTTGAGTGAGGAACAGAAGTGTTAAAATTAAGGGACCACTGCAAATTGAACGCTTCTGCTCGTCACTCAAAACTTTCCTTTTCAACTTTTTTGGAAAGGAAAGAAAAAGGTGCAGTGGTCTCTTAATTTTTTCCGGAGCTGTATATAAAACCAGAGAGGATTTTAACTTGGACAGGATGTGCTTGGACTACAGTATGACATCAACATGTCCACACATACTCCCCATGCCCCTCACTTCATAAATAACCTGAAGATCATGGACTGCTCCATCTTACATGTCTACTTCCCCTCCGGCTTATACCCAGACACATTTCTTATCTTTGTGGGGACCTGAAATCTAACCCTAAACCAGAAATCCATGTTCCCTATCCCCTAGCCCTAAACCTAACACTCACCCTAACCTATAACCCTAACCTTAACCTAAATAACCTAAAATTTATGCCTGAACTAAACTTAACACTAAGGCCTGACACTAAAAGTTATCCACTTTCTAACACTAAACCCTCAACACTAATGATACATTTTACCCTAAAGCTAATCCCTAACCCAGATACTGCCTTTTTCTTAGCGGGGACTGGGTGAAAAACCTTGTGGGAACTGATTTGCCAGGTTTTTAATATGGTCCCCATATAAATTGTAAGGCCTGGATTACAAATACACACACACACACAGTCACACACAGAGATGGACATTGACACACACACACTCTGCCAACACTACAAACCACGAGACAGTCCTTCAGAAGTGGGTGTTCGCCTTAATTGACATGAGTGGTAGCCTCTGTCTGAAAGTCATTCTGTGTGTGTGTGTGTGCGCGCGCGCGCGCACGTCCACCTGCCTACCATCCACTCAGCCAGAGAGAATCCATCTCAGTATGGGTGGCGTCTGGGGCCTTTGGAAGGACCGGCCTGGACCTCATTCATATTCATCCCCTGCCCTGGGTCCCCCTCTCAGCTGCTACCTCTCTTCTGGTACACACACACACGCGCGCATGTGTGCACACACACACACACACACACACACACAGACGCACATGTGCACACGCATCCACACACACACACACACACACACACGCACGCACGCACGTACACACACAGACGCACGCACACAGACATGCACCAACACGCAGATGTGGACATACACTATATACACACACACAGACACACACAATCTGATGTAGATTTACACAAACATACACACACATAGTTACGATCACATGGTCAGACAAGCTGCAGACACATGGACAGACACATTCAAACAGAGACATAAGCAATAACAAAACATTCACTTACAAGCACAAGCAATGGCACAAAGATCACACACACACACATTCTGCATTTCTCACACCTCAAGCAAAACACACACACAGACACACCCACAAACACACACACACTATACACAAATAAACACAACCTTAGCTCCCCCTATGGTCCACTGTCAGACAAACCATCTCTCTCCTCCACTCTCTCACTCCCTCACTCCATCCCCCTTCTCAAGAGTGGCTCATTATGTCCACACAGGGGCTCTCCTCTCCTCCCCTATTTTCTCCTCTTCTCCCCTTCCCTCTTCTCTCCACTCCTCTCCTCATCCCTCCTGTCATGTCCTCTCCTCCTCTCCCCTCTCTTCTCCTTTACCAAACAGCAGGCAGCCTGGGGAGACCCAGTTGTCACCTCCCCAGCACCAGCCCTGGACCTCCGGCCAGTTGAGGGAGGGAGAGGCTGGAGTTACGGGGGTTTAGGGAGAAGGTCCTCCTGGGCCCAACCTCATATAAAATAAAGGGAAAACCTCCAAAGATCGAGGGCTGTGTTCATGTTGCAATGTGTTAAAAATATTTGCAAGGACCTAATGGTACTGTAAAATAAAAAATTTCATTAAAAAAACATTAAATTATTTTTATCACACATGCTTTTAAATCTGGTTTTAACTCTCTCTCTCTCTCTCTCACACACACACACGCACACAACCCCTTACAGCTTACTACAATAGTAAGCTTTCTTCCCACACATGGTTCTCTCTGTGGGCCTATGAAAGGCAGAGCAGGGTGGGTGGTGCTGGTGATGGTGGCTGCTGCAGTGCTTTCTGGGAGTAATGGCTCTAAGAGAAGGTCGTTTACCGGTGGAGCCCTCCCTGAGGTGGGAGAGGGGCAGGGCAGCCCTGATTTAAAGGACCATACCTCTTCCTTACTGCCTCCTGGCTCAGAGTCCCCGTAACCCCCACCCACACAAAGAGACAGAGAGGAAGAGACAGAGAGGAAGAGACACAGAGGAAGAGACACAGAGGAAGAGAGAAGCATAGCGAGGCAGAGAGAGAGAGCGAGAGAAAGAGACAAAGATGAATCATAGAGCGATAAGAGTAGGATAAAGAAAGATACTGAGAGAATGTGTGTGGCAGAGAGAAAGAAAGACACGCACATACACATCCTCCTACCTACCGAGAGAAAAGGCCTCGCTCGGCAAAGTAAAATACAAGTGTGATGGTTCTTTAGCTATCTTTCACACACAAACACACACACAAACACTCATACTTGGCACAATAGATGTTGAGATATGTGTCCTCTGGACATCGGATGCCATTCTGGTAAAGGTGTAAAATTAGGAGGAATGGGGGGGTCATGACCCCTCCAATATTACAGACAGGTCAATGTGACCCCTCCTGGAAAAGAGTGAAAATTCTGGGATCCATTGATCCTGATCCCCCCAATATACAATACAAACCTACACCATTGCATTCTGGTCCTTATCACACAGCTCGCTCAAGCAGGAAGTTACAATTTTATGAAAGTAATTTGATCTGTGTTTTATTCAAATCAACTTGTCAACTTTTTATTTTTCTTTATTCTGTTTGACTATATTCTGTGTTCAATTCCAGAGTGGTTCCTCAGAGAAAGCAGGCCTTGACCTCAATGTTACTTTCTGGTCAAATATAAAAATAAGAGTTTGAAATTCAGTTTTTGCTGGAGGTCTCATAGATGCATTGTAGAAAGAGAGAGGCTCTGGCTGGATATCTGCTTGTCAGCTTTTGTGAGATGTTTGCTCTACTATGATACTATCTCCATGTATTGCAGACGCAGACATTCTTTAAATATAACATAAAATGAAACCCAAGATAAGTACACTTCTATTCTTTGAAGGCTGTGGGGAATTGTTCCTGTTCCAGGGGTCTTTGGTCAGCAGGGTCTCATTCAGCATTCAGTTGATTATGTCACAGGGTTCAGAGTTCAATATTTACTCAGAGTGGGCGTTTGTGGCTGAGGTAAGGACATTTTCCTCCCAGCCCTGTCAGCAAACAGAGAGTTAGAAAGAGAGAATTGGAGGGAGAGAAGAAGAGGAGAGAGAAACAATAGAGAGAAACGGATGAGAGAGCAAGAGAGGAGAGAGAGGGATGGAGAGAGAGATGGATAGTGCAAGCAATAGAGACAGGTAGAGATAAGAGACGATGGAGAAAAATGGTGGGATGAAAAACGAGAGATAGGTAGAAATTAGGGCTTGTTTATATCATTACATTTTCCGAGGCATATCGAAGAACAATTTTTTTTCTTGCAGATTTCGATAGTTCGAGGCGGCACCTTCTGAGGTAACGTGCACCACATGTTCGAGAGAGACCTGCCAGAGTTTGAAAAGTGTGAAAACAATTGTTTCGGAACTGTAAACAAATTCCTGTGCAGGGCGCACGCATATTGCTCGAAATGATTATGCAAACTAAGATAAGCCTCTCTAGTGTTTCATTCTCTTTCTCGTAATGTAAACAAGCCTTTAGAGAGGGGACAGGGGAGAGGTGTGGGACAAAAAAGATAGTTAAAGAGAGAAGGAGAGAAAAGGTGAGTATGGGGGAGAGTGAAACTGAGAGGGGAAGGGAGGCACACACCTTAAGTTAACAGGAACACCCTGTCCTAACCTCCCTGCAGCAGAGAAAATACACCACATGAAGCTTTCCCCAAGGCCTCAGCGAACAACAGACACGGTGTCGTGTTTTAGAGTCTAACAAGAATCAGTTCAGTTGGTCCTTACCACCTTTGGCTGAGGATTTGTGAATTTCTGGATCCCCTTTTGAAAAGACATGGTTCAACTGACCACACTGAATTGTTCCAATGTGGGCATGGTATTCAATAATCTTTGTAGTGTTTAGTTCTTCAGGTGCGCGGTAAGACTCCAAGATGTTTTCCCAAAACATAAGTACACAGAAGTGCACACACAAAATTCCCAGATTCTCACCCCTATAATGATCACACATAAATGTCAACATACAACTTTCAGCTAATTGAAAATTAGTTCAAAGTTTCTCCCAATGGACGTGTTTCTACATGTTATTGACGGCACAGTGTGTCCATCACCATGCAAAGACCGTCATTGGTTGAATGGCTGTCATAGGGCTTTTGGTCCCGCCCTCTGCTGAGAATGGCCACGTGCCGTTGTTGTCGATGTCAGGGGGTTGAATGTGACCAAAACAATGGAGCAACAGAAGGCCACAGGCAATAGTGGATGGAGGTGTGGCTGGTAGCTGTCAATCTCGTTCCGCCACCAAATTGAATCTCCCAAATATTTGTCATGATTGAGCCCCAGCATGAACTCTGGGCTGTGTTCAGTACAGCCCACATTAGCAAAAATGTAGCAATGAAAGACAGAAACCTAAGGTCACTATTGGAAAACTTTCACTTTTCCTGTTGAACACAGCCTTACATTTCCAGTTAAGAGCGGGTATTTAAGCTAGTGTTATTTTTTGGGTATTGATTCGAAAGTGTGGTTTCTATTCACATCAGCATAAGCAGAGGTCAGTCCTCTTCCTGAAGAAAACCCAACTGCTAGGTATGCAGGCTTTGGCTCTGCTTCATCAACCACAGACAGATCATGAAGTTACATTGTTAAACTTTAGCATCTCATAAAGGTGTTAAGCATCGTCTCTAGTGACACCGTTCTATCCCAAATTGCGACGATATTGGCCAACATTTTTTTTTTGTGGAACAGCGCTGTGCGAAACAGAGTTAGGCTAGTAATCCACTCATCAGACAGACTGCGGAGAGAAACAAGACGGACAAAGGGAGGTAGCAGTGTGGCTAGTGTGCTGTGGTCAACAGTGGCCTTCTGCTTTTGTATCCAGAGGAGGCTGGCTTCCATTGGGGCTTAGCCCTTATCCTGGAATCAATAAGCCAGCCTTTCTGAAACAGCCCTCTCAGCTCGGCTGGCCCGAGGTGTTTCTAGGCAGGACCCCCCCCCCCCTCGTCTCTCCAACGGATGAGCCTACAGCCTCACCTCTCTTGAAAAACTCTTCACTGTTGTTTCTGTAAAGCAAACAAAACACACGTAGGGAAAAGTAGCACCAGTTCTACAGCTGCTTGGATTTTAGTATGGCACTCATTTAAGAATAGATATTTTAAGACAAAATCCCTCCAAACATTTTTTTAGGACTCAATACCTAAGAAAGACTCATATTCTAGAAATATGAGGAAATATGTTTTTCTTACAGGACTTACAGATTGGCAGAACATAGTTTAAATATTTTACAATACGGTTGGGAAGAGGAAAATATTCACCCAGTTTCCTATCACTTTTTTATTCATCACATTCCATATAGCTTCCTATTACGGCAACTGCTTGTGTAGAAGTTACTCAACAGAAGCATCAAAGGTTGGTTGG
Organism: Esox masquinongy; assembly: GCA_016801175.1. NCBI lineage: Eukaryota > Metazoa > Chordata > Actinopteri > Esociformes > Esocidae > Esox > Esox masquinongy. The sequence continues at coordinate 23,875 of JACXGI010009271.1, forward strand.
TTGGTTGGTTGGAGCAGTAGGACAGTGGAGGATGAAGTACTTGGTAGGCATCAATGGTTGGTTGGTTGGAGCTGTAGGACAGTGGAGGATGAGGTACTTGGTAAGCATCAATGGTTGGTTGGTTGGAGCTGTAGGACAGTGGAGGATGAGGTACTTGGTAATCATCAACGGTTGGTTGGAGCAGTAGGACAATGGAGGATGAGGTACTTGGTAAGAATCAATGGTTGGTTGGAGCAGTAGGACAGTGGAGGATGAAGTACTTGGTAGGCATCAATGGTTGGTTGGTTGGAGCTGTAGGACAGTGGAGGATGAGGTACTTGGTAATCATCAACGGTTGGTTGGAGCAGTAGGACAGAGGAGGATGAGGTACTTGGCAAGCATCAACGGTTGGTTGGTTGGAGCAGTAGCACAGTGGAAGATGAGGTACTTGGTAAGCATCAACGGTTGGTTGATTGGTTGTGCTAGGCAGATGGCCCCGATCCCAGAGATAGTGTTAACTACTGCTATGTGGTGAAACCTGAATTGATTTAGCAAACACTGAGTTGTATTTACTGTTTGGTCCATATGTGCCTCTCAAGTGGAAATGGAGAATTCTGACTATTTTGATCAAACGTAAAACAAGTTCTCAACATGATGTCATAAACTATATCTAAGCTTATTGTCTTTGAAACTATAAAGGGGAAATGTGGTTGTTTAGTAAAACATACAGGTGCATTTAAAAAAATAAATTAAATATTGTGGAAAAGTTATTTTTTTAATTTAAATCAAAACATGACCCCTTCATATATTCTAGATTCAATACACATACAGTGAAACACTTCAAGTCTTTTTTGTTTCAATCTTGATGATTACGGCTGACAGCACATGGAAATCAAAAAACCAGTATCTCAAAATATTAGAATAAAAAAATTACAGTACAGAAATGTCGACCTGAGAAGAGCTCTAATCTGCTAATTAACTCTCTGAGCCTTCAATCTCTCAGTCTGGTTCAGTACACACAACCACAATCATGGGTAAGACTGCTGACTTGACAGTTGTCCAGAAGACACTCATTGACACCCTCCACGAGGAGGGTAAGCCACAGAAGGTCATTGCTGAAAGGGCTAGCTCTTCGCAGAGTGCTGTACCAAAGCATATTCATGGAAAGTTGCCTGAAAGTGAAAAGTTTGGTAAGAAAAGGCAATAGGGATGACTGCAGCCTTGAGAGGATTGTCAAGCAAAGCCGATTCAAGAACTTGGAGAAGCTTCACAAGGAGTGGACTGAGGCTGGAGTCAGTGCATGAAGAGACACCAGGCACAGACGTGTCCAGGAAAAGGGCTACAAGTGTCGCATTCCTAGTGTCAAGCCACTCCTGAACCAGAGACAACGTCAGAAGTGTCTCATCTGGGCGAAGGAGAAAAAGAACTGGACCATTGCTCAGTGGTCCAAAGTCCTCTCTTCAGATGAAAGTACATTTTGGAGATGCTGATTTCCTTTTCCAGCAGGACTTGGTACCTGCCCACAGTGCCAAAACGACTGGGTAACTGGTTTGCTGCCCACCTAGTATTACTGTGCTTGATTGGCCAGCCAACTCACCTGACCTGAACCCCATAGAGAATCTATGGGGTATTGTCAAGAGGAAAATAAAATACACGAGACCCAACAACACAGTTGAGCTGAAGGCGCTATCAACCTGGGCTTCCAAAACACCTCAGCAGTGCCACAGGCTGATTGCCTCCATGCCATGTCGCATTGATGCAGTAATTTGAGCAAAAGGAGCCCCGACCAAGTATTGAGTGCATAAATTAACATACTTAGGAAAACTTTGCAGGTGTTTTGAGTTAATTAGCAGATTAGAGCTCTTCTCAGGTCGAAATTTCTGTATTATACATTCTTTATTCTAATATTGTGAGATACTGTATTTTTGATTTCCATGAGCTGTAAGCCATAATCATAAACACTGAAACAAAAAAGGCTTGAACTGTTTCATTTAATGTGTAATGAATCTAGAAAATATGAAGGTGTCACTTTTTGATTTGAATTACGGGAAAAAATTTACTTTCCCACGATATTCAAAATGTTTGAGATGCACCTGTAATTATTTAATTAAATCTATGGGTCTCTGCGGAAAAAACATACATTTTGTGTCTTGTTTGGTGTGAAAAACAGCAAACGACAGACTGTGGAACCAAAACACACATCTGCCTCCACCTCTGTGCCATCCTCAGTAATAACCCTCCCTGCTTTTGAAGCAGCGACATCATGGTTAAGCTTCCTGATGACTATTTCTGTGTCACCTCTCCATCAGGGCCTGGGATTGGATGCCATTGATTACAAGCTGTCACAGGCAGGATGCGTTCCTCATTGGCTTCCTCTTTGCCATCTGATAATAAACAAATGTCCTTTATTGAACATTGATAGAAAAAAAAGGCTGTGCGCAAGACCTCTTTGGCTCCCCCGGGAATTCTGGCGAGAACTGGAGGGAATTCTGTAGAGAGAACCTCTCAGATGGGTTCAGCAATAACGTAGCCCTTACCGGGTAACAACGCAAGAAAGAAGTGAGTAAGGAAATGGAATATGGACAAACATCCAGGGGATGGCAGATGGTGGGGGAAAAGAGGAGCTATGGAGAGATGTTAAAAGACCGATAGAGATGGAGGAATAGCAGCACAGAAAACACACAAATAGAACAAGAGAAGAAGGGAGAAATAGCGAGATAACCCTGGCCTAGCTCTGGCGCTGTGACTGAGACGGGGAGGAGGCTAGACCTTCGTGGGCCGGAGCCGGTAACCATGGCGACGGAGCTTAAGGAGGAACAGGAAGCGGCAGCAGAAAATAGAATCTCATTTGTGCTGAGACCTGCAGTAGGAGATGAAGGAAAGAACGAAGAAAAGAGAGGAGAGAGAGAGATGGGGAGGAAAAGAGAGGAGAGAGGTCGGGAAAAAGAGAGGAGAGAGAGAGACGGGGAAAAAGTGAGGAGAGCGAGAGATGAGGAAAAAGAGTGAAGAGTGAGAGAGATGGGTAAAAAAGAGAGGAGAGAGAGAGATGGGGAAAAAGAGAGGTTTGAATTGAGGAGAGGAGAAAGGCAACATGGCGGGTAGAAAAACACAACTGAATGAGACAGAGTGAAAATGGAAGAGAGAGGAAGTGAGGGATATAAAATAAGTTGAAACAGTGGACAAGAGGAGAGATAGAAAGAGTGAGGGAGGAAGAGGTGGTAGACAAGAAGAGAGAGAGTGAGGGACGTGAGGGGAAAACCTGCAAACTAAAGGAAAGGGAAAGTTGGATAGAATTGGAAAAAGAGAAGGTAAATAGTTGAGGAGACAGGGAGCCAGGAATTCTAGGAGGGAAATAAAGAAGCAAGTGGAAATAATTGTGGGAAAGGATGTGAGGATAAGAACATGAAACTAAAAGTATGTTAGGATGAGGAATAGAAGGAAGGAGGAAGTGGTTGGAACAGAGAGACACGTAAAGGATATATCGACAGAAGGGCATGGGAAAAGAAAAGAAATATAGAAGGGAGAAAGGACAGTGAGAGTTGGGGGGCAGGAGGGAGGGGAGCTGGTGACAGAGAGAGTATGGAAACATTTTAATAAAATATACATGATGGTGGACGGAAACACTGAAAGAAGAAAAATAACAGGGAACAATCACTGAGAGTTACAGGTCAACAGGAGAATGATCACTGAGAGGTACAGGTCAACAACAGAAAGATCACTAAGAGGTACAAGTCAACAAGAGAAAGATCACAGAGTTACAGGACAACGGGAGAAAGATCACTGAGAGTTACAGGTCAACATGAGAAAGATCACTCTGGGTTACAGGTCAAAAGGAGAAAGAAGAAATGGAAGATGGAGCAAAGAGGAAAGGTATAAGAAAAGTATTACCTGAAAGAAAACAAAAGAAAACCATGGAAAAACTCCAGAAGAGTCTAATATATAGGGGACAGAGTGATAAAAGTATGGAGAGAAAAAAGGAGGAGAGACTGAAAAGAGAGCAGTGTTCTTATTAAAGATGAATGCCATATCTCTTCTCTCTGCCGTGTTTAATTAGTAGTACACAGGCAAGGAGAGCCCTCGTAATGCAGGATGACTGCAAGCTTGTCAAGAGCACTTAGGGCCGGCCCACGTTTCCTCCGATAGGTCCGCCATCTCATTCTTCAACCTTCACCGTCTTTTACGTTCCGTTCACTCTAATGTCCCATGTTTTTCATTGCTGGTCCTCGAAATAACATTTTTGATCATGCGCCAATATTTTAATTTTCAGATTCAAATCTTCAGCTTCACCAAAAGCTAGGATGAGATCATTTTACTTAAAAGCAGAGTGGGTAAGCTCTGGTTTGACTCGCCAGCCATCGTTATACATTACCCAGTATACCCCAGCTAGTCTAGATGGATTCCAGCAGAGATAGTGTAGTTCTTATACCTTCTGCTTGGACGGAGCTGTGCTCATTATTGCCACCACTAAGTAGAGATTAATAAAGTGTAAATAAAGCCTAATGCCTTCAAGCTGATTTACAGTCTTCTTAACTTAATTGTCTATTAAATAACGATTTTCACTGCAATTCAGGGAGGATTGGGGAGAGAGGGAGAGATCTCTCTTTCTCACACACAGACACACATGGCCACACAAGCACACACATGTACACACAAACACACACACACACAGCCTACTGCCCGGTGGAGGATAACGTGTCCCGCTAGGATAGGTGGACTGGGACAACAATCCGGCCCTGGCATTTTGTCCACACGAACATCACTGCGAGCTCCACCAACTCTGCTCTCATTGGTCATCTTTTGTTCTCTGCTTGAGCCTTATAGGTTATACAAATCAAGCTAAAAATATAGATTACACAGCAAAAATTAGCAGGGTTTCAGAATATTTCCGGAAATGGCCAGGAACTCTGTTAGGGGTGAGCTGACTCCACCACTGGGGTGCCAGAACAGAAAAGAGCTTTGGCTGAGCTGAGTGGGAGCTGCCCTCTCTTAAGGGTGGGGAAGCCAAGAGACCAGAGGTGGCAGAACCAAGAGCTTGGGTAGGGGTGTAGGGTTTGCCAGAAGATAGGGAGGTGAGGTTCCTCCTGCTGCTCGGTAGGCAAGCACCATGGTTTTGTAGCGCACGCAGGCTTCAACTGGATGCCAGTGGAGGGTGTGTTAAGAGCAGGGTGACATGGGAAAACTCGGAGAGGTTGACGGTTATAATCTATGAATGTTGTAGAGCGTGAAGCCTCAGGAGTGAGTCACTGCCGTGATGTTTGTGCAGAACAACAGAGCGCAGTGTCATACAAGGTCACAGCAAGGTCACAGCTTTGCACTCGGGCATGGGGACACAGTGGAATTAACAATAATATTTGCTAGATATATTTTTCAAATACCCAGCATTTTTACTTGGTGTAAATGTGCTGCTTGTGGCAGACAACAGGGAAAGACACTACAGAGACCACCTGCACAAAACTGACTTGTAAACATAATATCACGTCTTTGTGCACATTTACAGATCTACTGTTCCATCTAGATAATACATACACGTATCTAGACGTAGGGAGATAGTTGGTGGGAATGAAATAGTGCAGCTACTTAATTTGCGGTTAACAGTCAGGAGATGTATTCATGTAGATAGCATAGTCTTGTTAATTTTTGTCTTCCAGCAGAGATGTCTGCCAGGTACACAGAAATGTGTGTTGCCACTTGGGTGTCGGAAGGGAAGAAGAAGAAAAGAAGTGGATTTTCATTTGCATAGCAATGATAGGAGAGACCATGTTAGTATGTAATGGAGCAAAGTGACTTGGTATATAGAGAGGAGAGGACCTAGAACTGAGCCCTGTGGGACGCCAGTTATGAGAACAAGTTTCACAAGGATATCGGCTAGAAAAACGAGTTGACACAGTGTTAGAACATCCCAATATCCAGGTATCACTGTCTCTGCACGATGATTTGGAAGAGCCACCTCTGGAGGAGGGAATATGCCTGAGCAAGGAAGCACTGCCTCACTAGGGTTGTAGTCTTTTAGAAAAAGGACAATTGTACCTTGCATATTTATCAAAATATGTGCTGATCAAAAACACCAGTGAAAGACATCCAATGACCCAAACAAACAAAGACAACCTAATCTAAAACAAAAGAACATGTGGCACAGCCAGTGTAACATGGAAACTTCGTGAAATGAAACAAAACACAACTGCAATCATGAAACACAACATACCCAACATCTAGGGTGAAATGCCCCTTTAAGTACTGTATGTTAAAAGCAGTATTTGTGTTTAAGTAGTGTGGGCATACCCTAAAAACAGAATGGAGTGGTTGTATTCCGATAAATACAGGGATTAATGCTCTGCAGATAGACAGGCTCATCTGTCTTCAAACCACTGATTGGGAGCTTATCTTCCATTTTTTACGGGTTGTGGGTTCATCTGGGTGTGAGTTCAAAAGTTTAACTTTTAAAAGTGAGCTCTTTATAAGCAGTTACTTTAAATATATTGACCAGTGCTCTCTGCATCAACAACAGAAATAAATCAAATTTTTGAGTACTCACCAGAAATATTTTCAATACTCCTTCCTGAGGGAATGTGAGTTGTTATAAAACAGGTACATTAGCATGGTGCAACAGTTTGAAAACAGCAGAGTGCTGGTTTTAATGGGTTGAAATGACCAACAAACATGCTTTTACACTTTGGCAAATCCCACTGTAAAAAAAGAAAATGTATGCACTTACTCTGGATAAGAGCATCTGGTAAACTACTTCAATGTAAATATAAATGCAGTGTCCAAATTTTGGTTCTGTTGCCTGGTGATTAATTACATGTGCCTCCATCTACATCTTGATGCACAAATATCATAGGCCAGTTAAGGCTCAGTTGATCAGAACACTCGATTGGCCAATCTTGGAAGGGAGGATTGGCTCTTGCCCACTGACCAGCCAAATGCCCATTGTAATTAGTGTAACAGAATTTTAACTAAATCACGAAAATAAAATTTCGCAAAAATAAAAAAACAAACATATTGGATGCCGACCGTTCATTTTGTTTGAATGTATAAAAGCAATACACTGTAATTTGTTTGCCAATCCGGACCAGCCCACATGAATAAAACGGGTCATGCCCATCTGGCATTTGCCAGAATTGTCAGATGGCCAATGCCTGCTGGTGTGTCAGCTGTCTGGGGAATTGGACAGCAGTCTGGCTGTATGGAACAGACACAGCCATAGTGGCCTTCTTTATTTTATTGAGACTATGGGGGGGGGGGTGG
>JACXGI010009272.1:0-15196 GCA_016801175.1 Esox masquinongy
ACGCCTCTCCAGGTGTCTCCATCATTGCCCACGTGCGCGTTGAAGTCCCCCAGCAGAATTATGGAGTCCCCTACTGGAGCCCCATACAGGACTCCATTCAGGATCTCCAAGAAGGCCAAATACTCCGAACTGCTGTTCGGGGCATATGCGCAAACAACAGTCAGAGTTTTCCCGGGCCCCTGCCGCCCGGGTCTGGTCCGTCGAGGCCCTTGGCCTTCACTGCTGCCCATATGGCAGCGCACCCAACCCCAGCGGTTCCTCCCATGAGTGGTGGGCCCATAGGATGGAGAGGGGGGTGCCACGTTGCTTTTTCGGGCTATGCCCGACCGGGCTCCGTGGCAAACCCGGCCACCAGGCGCTAGCCGGCGAGCCCTCCCTCTGGGCCTAGCTCCAGACGAGGGCCCCGGGGCTTCCTTCGGGCAGGGTAATTCCTCCTCTTCCTCGCTTGTGCATAGGGTTTTTTTTTAACCATTCTTAGTCTCATCTAACATATTACTACTTTATTTAAAAAGTATTCAAATTTTCTCTCTAAACAGGTGTATTATTTATCTGAATGCTTTACTACTTGTACATTTAAAATGTTTTACAGATCTAACGTAATTGAAACATATCTGGAAATCTTTAAACATTTCAAAAAATTAGATCACCTTACATCAGAATCGTTTTGTGTAAATAATATTATGTCAAAAAGTTGTGATGACACAGAGAACATGGCAGCCAGCGAAAGTGTTGGGCAAAAAATGTGGTCACACCTTGTGGGATTTTTATGAATTACATGGGGGGGCAAGTTTCCCCATCTCACCCTATTGCATGTGCGTTATTGTTCACACAGTTTAATTCACATGGATGGGAATATCAGTTTGAACTGTAATAACGAACGGAGAACAGATGATTCATAAACGTGATGGTTAACAAATTAGGGTAGGCTATATCCACGTCTCCACCTGTGCGTATATATTGCAATGATGCACTTTCAGAAGTCTTTTGATGACATCTGAAAGCGTATCATGAAACCAGAAAAGGAACCAGGCAAGCCACTGGGGTAAATTTGATTTTATGTTTGATATTCAGAGTTTGATCATCAATACCTCTTCCAAAAAAATCATACAAAGACGACAGTGAAATATATACAATTGGATGAGGGTAGAGAGCCAGGTACACCCTCTGATTTGATCGAAAATCAAACTTTTCCTTTAGCAGAGCCCAAAATTTTGCAAAACGCTGTTGTATGTCAGTTCAGTACTTTAGGGACCTTCATGAAAGTGCAATACCGCTGATTGAATGTGACTAAAAAAATTATTTTGTTTCAACCTAATGATACCTGCCCATGTAAAGGAAAATCATAGGTACAGACACTTTTTGTGCTATTAAACAAACCAATAATTTTCTACATATATTTTTGTTGTTAAAGCTTATATATTTCATTTTTTAATATATTCCATAGATTCCTATAGAGATGACATATACATCTAAAACAACTTTTATTTTGGTCACTGACCTTTAGATTTGCCCTTTTACATTTTGGTGATTATATGAGAATTCATCCTTCTATACAATACATTTTTTTAACAGCTCACTATCCATATGAGCTGGAGCTCTACAAACAAGTGTGGTGTGTTCATTTACCTCTCTTCTGAAAGGGGCACCTCCTATTTTTTCCAAATTCATTATCTTGATTTTATTTTTAAAAAAATCTATTATTACAACTCTATTACCTAATTCCCATTCATTGTTTTTTTAATAGTTTCCAATCCAGATGACATGTACCTCGAAAACCACCTGCATTTTGTTCACTGACCTTTCTTGCCATAGTTTTGCCATTTTCAATTTTGTTGATTTTATCAGAATTTATCCTTCTATACAATCCTTTTTTAATAGCTCATTATCCATATGAGCTAGAGATGTACAAATGTGTGGTGTGTTCCGTTACCTCTCTTCTGATAGGTACACCTCTTATTTTTTCCAAATTCATAATCTGGATTTTATTTTAACATTACATGCATTATTACAACTCTCTTACCTAATTAACATTCAGATGACATGGTCCTCTAAAACCACTTGCATTTTGGTCACTGACCTGCCTTGTCTAGAGTACGCGCCATAGATTTGAAATTTTCAATTTTGTTGATTCTATCAGAATTTATCCTTCATCATCCATTATCCATATGAGCTAGAGATGTACAAATGTGTGGTGTGTTCCGTTTCCTCTCTTCTGAAAGGTACACCTCTTATTGTTTCCAAATTCATAATCTTGATTTTATTTTAACATTACATGCATTATTACAACTCAATTACCTAATTCACATGAAAAAAATGTTAATAACTTCCAATCCAGATGACATGTACCTCTAATAACATTTGCATTTTGTTCACTGACTTTCCTTGTCAAGAGTATGCCCCTTAGATTTTCCATTTTCAATTTCAGTGAATTTAGCAAATAAGAAAGTTTATTTATATAGCACAGTTCATACATAGAAGCAATTCAATGTTCATTACAAAGAAAAAGAAAAAATATAAAAATACAATAGCATAAAAACAAATACTCAAAAGAAAACATCAAAAACAACATCATAATAATAAAACATAGAATAAGAAAATAGAAATAGAATAAAAATGGGATAAAAACACAAGACGCTATAAAATCTGTAAGGCTAAACAGTGCAGTTAAATTTAAGTGCTCAGTCATACACGCGTGATAAGAGAAGTGTTTTTAACCTGGATTTAAAAATTGATACGTTTGGGGCACGTCTAAGATCTTCTGGTAGTTTATTCCAGTTGTGTGCAGCATAACTGCTAAACACAGCTTCACCATGTTTAGTTTGGACTCTGGGTTCTACTAGCTGACCTGTGTTCATGGATCTAACAGCCCTGCTTGGTTTATATTCTTCAAACATATCAGAAATGTATTTGGGGCCTAAACCATTCAGTGATTTATAAACTAAAAGCACCACTTTAAAATCTATTCTGTAACTGACTGGAAGCCAGTGCAAAGATTTAAGAACCGGAGTGATGTGCTCTGTTCTCTTGGTCCTGGTTAATATTCTAGCAGCAGTATTCTGAATGAGCTGCAGCTGTTTTACAGTCTTTTTGGGGAGTCCAGTTAAGAGGCCATTACAGTAGTCAACCCTATTAGAGATAAAAGGATGAGCTTCTCTTGGTCTTTTTGGGAAACCAAGCCCTTGATTCTGGCTATATTTTTAAGATGACAGAATGCTGTTTTGGTGACCGCTTTGATATGACTGTTAAATGTCTGAGTCTATCAGAACACCAAGATTACGCACTTGGTCCCTGGTTTTTAGGGCTCGAGAATCCAGCTCTTTACTAATACTAGTTCTTTTATTTTTGTTGCCAAACACAATAATCTCTATTTTATCTTGGTTTAATTGTAGACAATTTTGGTTCATCCAGGTATTTATGAGCTGTATACAGTGACACAGTGAGTCTATTGAGCTGTTGTCATACAGTTCGAGAGCCATATATATTTGAGTATCATCGGCATAGCTATGGTAGTTAATGTTGTTGTTCTGTAGAATTTGGCCCAGAAGTAGCATATAGAGATTGAACAGAAGCGGTCCAAGAACTGATCCCTGGGGAAATCCGCATGTCATAGCCACCCTATCAGATTCATGATTACCAATGGTGACCAGTGTTGGGGAGTAACGGATTACAAAAAAAGTAACTGTTATCCGTTACATTACCAACAAAAATATTGTAATCGGATATACATATACTTTTGAAAAAAATTATGATTACTTTTGGATTACTTCAATTGAAAAAGAATAGGTGCGCGAAATAATTATGACACGTTGTATGTTTGAGTTTATTATTTAATGTTATAAAAACATCGTTATTTGAACCAAAATATGAATTGCGCGCATCAGTAGTGTGTGATCATCATGCGCGCAAAGGTGGACGCGCATAACCAGTTTAGTGACGGAGGAAGCGATAGTTTCAATTTCTCCTGTTTTGGTTGGTTGGATGGCTGGTAAAAACAGAGTATATCTTCGATAATATTAGCCGAGTCATATAAAATGTTATTTAGTTATTTACTCGACGCATGATTCTCAGAACAATGACAGTCAATAGGCCTTCCTGGTGTTATATCTTTTTCAAGTTTCAAGGTTTATTTGTCAAATGCACCGAACAACCCAGCCAGGACGAATTGCACCGAAGAACTTTTACAGGAATTGTTTAATAAATTAGGCAACTATTTGTTAGATATCTGTAACATGGCGCTCCCTTCAAGATAAAACAATATATGGAATTTACCACGACATTTTGAGGAGAAAAGGAGTGTTGGGAAGCACTCTGCCAAAGGATTATTATTTGCATTTGACGCGGCCACATAAACTCCGTCCATACAGGTATGCCATGTGATTCTGCTTGCTTTACATCTCTGAAAATTGTGTTCATTGGTTATCATTGGCTGCGGACGTCATTTACTTAAAGATAAGAGTGCAGGTTTATAATCATAGTTTATTTCTTTAATTTGCGTTTTGAAAATCCATCACTGGTTGCCGTAATAATCGCAGGTTACGGTCGCGCGGGTAATTCTTATGATGCGGGTGTTCACTATTGCAAACGTGCATTCGCGTGCCGGGGGTTACTGCAACATTTTAACAATGTTGGTTGTGGAGCAAATCATCAGACTACTGCAGATGTAGTGTATGCGCGAAAAGCTACGGATATCTTAATTTTTATATACAACAATGTCAGTACCCTTTTCGAGTAATTGCCATTTATTTTTCAACAATGTTTTGAGGCAATTAAAAACATGAATAAAACACAAATAGCAGAACAGGCTTAAGTATCATTATATTTTGGGTTATGTTCAGATAAAAAGTAAGATTCTGGAAGATCGAGGTTTATTGGATTTATTGGAATGACTGAATATCTGACAGACCTTTAGCTTGTAATGTAGAGATGTAGCCCAATCATATTGAAGTAAAAAGCAATGGTTTAGAAACCCATTTCCAAAGGCACTGTAGCCTACACAAACCATAAGGTAAAATGCGAATTCTGTTTTTGGCCAGCTATGTAAACTCTAACATTGATTGATCCCGCAAAAGGTGTTTAGTTGGTTATAGGCTATTCCTATTTGTTTTCCAATGCCTCTTAATATGAAAGTAATCTAAAAGTAATTCAAAGTAATCAGGTTACGTTACTGAGTTTGAGTAATCAAAAGTCACGTTACTGATTACAAATGTGGACAGGTAACTTGTAACTGTGACGGATTACATTTAAAAAAGTAACCTACCCAACCCTGATGGTGACAAAGTAACTCCGGCCATCTAGATAAGATCTGAACCAATTAAGGACTGTCCTGGAGAGTCCTACCCAATTTTCCAGCCTATCTAGAAGTGTTCTATGATCTACAGTGTCAAATGCTGAACTGAGATCTAATAGAACCAGAACTGTTATCTTATCGGAATCAGTATTCAGCCGTATATCATTTAAAACTTTTATCAGGGCTGTTTCAAGACTGTGGTGAGGTCGGAAGCCTGACTGAAATTTGTCTAAGAGACCACTTGAGTTCACAATATTGCTGAGCTGATTGAAGACAACCTTCTGAATGATCTTGGCTATAAAATGGAGATTTGATACAGGTCTATAGTTATTGAATACAGATGCATCCAGTGTTCTTTTTTTAATAGGGGCTTAATGGCAGCTGTTTTTAGAGACGTTGGGAACGTGCCTGATTGCAGAGAGCTATTAACTATTTGCGGTAGGTCCATTGTCATAGAGTTAAAAATTGTTTTAAAAAAGTCTGATGGCAGTCCTAGCCACTGAAATTCAACACTACTGTTGTTTGCTCCTTGGGGTTTTAAGGCCGGGTGTTTTGTAAAAGCACTTTGTGACAACTGCTGATGTAAAAAGGGCTTTATAAATAAATTTGATTGATTATAAATAAATTTGATTGAGTGTGTCGAGACAACATGTGGAAGCTTTAATAAAAATATTGCTGAAAATTTATTGGAATAGTCAATCTGTAGATGCTTTATAGACTGTTTACAAACTATCAATAACATTTCAATTAACTATCTAATAACACCAACCCTAATCTTAAACCTCATCTTATCCCTAACTCTAACCATTTCCCTAACCCTTACGCTAACACTTATTCTAATCTTAATCCTAAATTCGTAACAAGTATGTAATATTTTGATAGTTTGTTGAGAGTCACTTTATTTGACAGGGCTCAACATTAACATTTTTTGCCACTGTCCCAGTGGGGCCAGTTTGTTTGAAACTTTCTGGTCCCAACAACATTTTTACTGTCCCTCTCTTCAAAAGTTGTAAAAAAATTGAATTTGATGCCAGCAACACGTTTCAAAAAACTATCTAAATAAAGTGTAACCAAGATATAAATATTTAATGGCCTTAGCTAGTCAAGTGCTGTAAGCCGCTGCCTCCTGTGCAGCATGGGTTTGATTATAATACATAATATAATTAGAATCAGATTTTGAGTGTGGACAAATATTTATTATAAACGAACATAGTTATGAAAGAAGTACAGCACGGTGTAACAGGTTTGGTCTGTTCGTTTGGTCACGTGTGTCACAGGATTTCTGGCCCTATTATAAATTTTTTTTCAAAACTTTGGGGAATGATGTGTCTTAGTGTTGAGAAGTTACAGTGAGTGGCATATGTAGAGACCTAAAAAGTGCTTTCATAGTGGTAAATTTAGTTTATTTCTAAACAATTCTGCATGAATGTATAACTCAAGAAGATGCATAATCGCAGGAATCTGATTGTAACAGCCGGGTATGGCTTGTGCTTTGCCAGCTGTTGCATTTCTATGTTTAGTGTATTTTAGTTCTTCTTAGTCTGTTCCTAGCTTCTGTTGTTTCAATCACCTGTGTTCATTGCTTTCATCTGTGTTTAGGTTAGTCTTGCCACCTCTGCCCTGTTTGTCTTTCATCACCTCTCTATTTAATTTCCTCTGTGTCTTGGTTGGTCATTGTTTTCTTGGTCCTGGATGTTCCCTATCAATATTTGGATTAAAGAACCTTTGTTTGTTTAGCTCTGTGCCTGTCCTACTCTACCTTGCGAAGACATGACCCTGATTAAGATTAAATAGTTACTAAACTGCTATGAATAATAATGATCATTATGATTAAATGTGATGATGTTTTTTTATATTATACTATTAAGGGGTGCTGTATAGAATCCTGCCTCTATAGCAATAACACAACTTCTCTACATCTTCCCCTTGAGCATGAGACTGGTATAATACTAGCTAGTCCAGGGCGGTTAGGGTTGGAAGGATAGTACTGCGAGTATAAGTCATTGTAAACTGATAGATGGACCAAACAGATTGTTTAAATGGGGAATAGGCAATGTCATTCACTCTGATTAATTTTGTAGAAAAATATTACTTGAAACATGAACTGCAGATGTCTACATTTTTGCTTATTTTTATGCTAGTAGTACAGGAAAAAACTTACATATTGCCACTTTCAATTTGGTTCTCTAACGTAGCACATTGTGAAAAAACTTGGGTGAATGATGCCTTTCTGTTGAGAGCCGACGTTTTCAAGATTACATTGATTGGCACAAGCATATTTAATAAATCCATTAACACTTGTGCTTGCATGTTTGTATCTGGAAAATGTGTTTGCCACGCCAAGCTGTGGTCAGTGCAACTCTGAGTAATTCAGGAGGATCTATAACATTCCCCCATGAAACTGATTGAGCTCATCGGTTAGGCCATTACTAATGGTAAAACAGTAATTAGGGGACAATATGTTTTGAATTTGGCAAATGAATAAGACGCCACGTGTTACATGCATGTGCATTTACAAGTCTGCTAGAGTTTGAAACAGGCGATCAGGTGTTAATGTTAGATCTTTCATATTTATTAGCTGCAGATGCATTTTCTGTGGTTAAGCCCCAATTATGCATACCTTTTTTCCCTGTGAAAAATGTGTTTGTAATGATGCAAATACATTTTCAAACCATGACTAAGGCACTGTTCTGTATTTAATGTTTACCTTACTGGTTTCCTATGGCAGCAGCTATTTCCAGATTTTCAAATGTAAATATCAAATTAATAATCTCCAACGCAGATGATTGTTGGGCAATAAAGCTCTATTAATGCAGTTTCATGTTGGTCACATCATCAACACATTCCCGGCGAGTCCTTCTAAATTTGTGTCACATATTTCAGCTGCTCAACAGTGAAAACATTGATGTATGACACTGTGTGGGGCCCAGGTCTCATTACTTAGAGAATGTTGCCACCCTGTGGATATTTAGATGAGCACTATACACAGAAGCAATATAACCAGAAAAGGATCCAGGCAAGCCTTGTTCAGCCGGCCCGCAATTAGAAGGGATAGATGTTGTTGTTCCTAACTTGTTTCGATCCGGGGTTTTCTATGTGGCAGACTGTGTCTTTAAACATGATGCTATTTAAACTGCGGGAATGCAACTTTTACATCAGCCATTACATTTTTGCTGAAATAACCTGGACAACAGAACGTTTATTAATGGAACTAAAGTGTACTCTTGTACAAAGATTACTGTAGATGGCTAGCTAATAGCCACAGTATACAGTAACTATAATGAAGACAATGACCCCAATCACTCCATGGCTGGTTTGTTTCTTTGGAATACAATAAAAATATAAAAGAGTCACGTAATACAATTATTCTTTTAAATATATGAGATTCATGGTATTACAGAGTGGATATACAGCTCTGGAAAAAATTAAGAGACCACTGCACCTTCGAGAAGGAAGGTTTTCTAAAATATATATATTGTATATTGTTCTGCGATGGCTGAAAAGTACAGAGTGGATCAATATTTCTATAAGAGACAAAAATTGGAACATCTGAGAGGGGAATCGAACCGGGATTGAATTATAAAATGTCAGGGATGTTCCCACAAGCCCACAGGGTTTGCTGGCAGATAGTGCACCTCCTTAAAGTCTTTAAACAACTTTTATCCCAGCCATTACATTTTTGCTGAAATGGAAAAGGATATGAAAAGATATCCAAAGCATTGCAAATGCCAGTCAGTACTGTTCAATCACTAATTAAGAAGTGGAAAATCTCTTGATACCGAGCCAAGGTCAGGTAGACCAAGAAAGAGAAAGATTTCAGCCAAAATTGCCAGAAGAATTGTTCAGGATACAAAGAAAAACCCGCAGGTAACCTCAAGAGAAATGCAGGCTGCTCTGGAAAAAGATGGTGTGGTTGTTTCAAGGAGCAAAATACAACGATACTTGAACAAAAATGAGCTGCCTGGTCAAGTTGCCAGAAAGAATCCTTTACTGCGCCAATGCCACAAAAAAGTCTGGTTACAATATGCCCGACAACACCTTGACACGCCTCACAGCTTCTGGCACACTGTAATTTGGAGTGACGAGACCAAAATAGAGCTTTACGGTCACAACCATAAGCGCTATGTTTGGAGAGGTTTCAACAAGGCCTATAGTGAACAGAATACCATCCCCGCTGTGAAGCATGGTGGTGGGTCACTGATGTTTTTGGGGTGTGTGAGCTCTAAAGGCACGGGAAATCTTGTGAAAATCAATTGCAAGATGAATGTACCATGTTATCAGAAAATACTGGCAGACAATTTGCATTCTTCTGCACGAAAGCTGCGCATGGGACACACTTGGACTTTCCAGCACGACAATAACCCTAAGCACAAGGCCAAGTTGACCCTCCAGTGGTTTCAGCAGTAAAAGGTGAAGGTTCTGGAACGGTCATCACAGTCTCCTGACCTTAATATCATTGAGCCACTCTGGGGAGATCTCAAACGTGCGGTTCATGTAAGATTCATGTAAGGCTTTTCATGACCTGGAGGCATTTTGCCAAGACAAATGGGCAGCTATACTACCTACAAGAATTCGGGGCCTCATAGACGACTATTACAAAAGACTGCACGCTGTCATTGATGCTAAAGGGGGCAATACACAGTATTAAGAACTGAGTGTAACAGCCTTTTGAGCAGGGGTTAGTTAATTTTTTTCTTTGTTGCCATGTTTTGTTTTATGATTGTGCCATTCTGTTATGACCTACAGTTGAATGTGAATCCCATATGAAATAAAAAGACGTGTTTTGCCTGCTCACTCATGTTTTCTTTACAAATGGTACATGTATTACCAATTTTCCAAGGGTATGCAAACTTTTGAGCACAACTGTACTACCTCGTCAGAAAATTGCATCTTGACATGAGATCATTTTGTCACGCATTAACATCATGCCACGTTGAATATTTTGCTAGACACCATTAACCATTGTGTTAAACTGACAAACATTTCTTATTAAGTTTACTTCCACCACAAATAGCATCTATGAACTACAGAAATGCTCATTTTAGGACCCAAGAAACAAAGAGCTTTGTTGGCAGATTTCACTGTGAACCTCGACGGCTGCATGGTCGCATCCCAAAAAACTGTAAGAAACCTTGGCGTTGCCCTTGACCCTGACCTCTCCTTTGATGAACATATAAAATATGTTTCAAGAGTTGCTTATTTTCATCTTCGAAACATTGCAAAAATCAGAAACTTTCTATCAAAAACTGATGCAGAAAAACGAATCCATGCTTTTGTTACTTCTAGATTAGATTACTGCAATGCTCTTCTTTCCGGTTACCCTGATAAATCAATAAATAAACTTCAATTAATGCTGCACACAGCTGCTAGAATCCTAACTAGAACAAAAAAAATGTGAACACATTACTCCAGTACTAGCCTCTTTACACTGGCTGCCTGTTAGGGTTAGGGCTGATTTTAAGGTTTCATTGTTAACCTATAAATCAGTACATGGACTTGCTCCTACTTACCTCGCTGAAATGATCCAGCCATATATACCTACACGTAACCTTAGATCGCAAGATGCAGGCCTTTTAATTGTACCTAGAATTTCTAAACAAACAGGCGGAGGCAGGGCCCACAGTAGTAGAGCTCCACTACTGTGGAATGATTTGCCAATTAAGGTTAGAAATGCAAACTCAGTGCAAACTTTCTAGTGTCTACTAAAGACTCATCTCTACAGCATGGCCTATGATTAAGTTTAGTCTGGCCCAGGGGCGTGAAGGTGACCAGAAAGGTTTGATACTGTCCACCCTTGCTGTCTTGCCAGGTGAGATGCTTGGCAATGTGGGTGGATTGAATTCCTGCCTGTTGGGTCCTGCCCGGGGCCTCCCCCAGATAGGGCCACAGTGTCACTGGACCCCCCTGTCTCAGCCCCAAGGTCTTACTTCAGCCCCACTGGTCATTCTTCCGACCTGGACTAGGTTTAAATAGACTCAATTTGTACTCTTAATATGTTCACCCGGCACAGCCAGAAGAGGACTGTTCACCCCTGTGAGCCTGGTTCCTCTCTAGATTTCTTCCTAAATTTCGGCTTTCTTAGGGAGTTTTTCCTGCCCACTGAAATTCAACACTACTGTTGTTTGCTCCTTGGGGTTTAAGGCCGGGTGTTTTGTAAAAGCACTTTGTGACAACTGCTGATGTAAAAAGGGCTTTATAAATAAATTTGATTGATTGATGAACTACACCGATCAGCCATAACATTATGGCTGACAGGTGAAGTGAATAACACTAATAATCTCATTATCATGGCACCTGTCAGTGGGTGGGATATATTAGGCAGCAAGTGAACATTCTGTCTTCAAAGTTGATGTGTTAAAAGCAAGAAAAATGGGCAAGCGTAAAGATCTGAGCGACTTTGACAAGGGCCAAATTGGGATGGCTAGACGACTGGGTCAGGGCCTCTCCAAAACTGCAGCCCTTATGGGGTGTTCCCAGTCTGCAGTGGTCATGCGGTGTCTGTGCAGGGCGAACAGGATCATCAGGGACCCATCACACCCATGCCACAAACTTTTTGCCCTCCTCCCATCAGGCAGGTGGTACAGGTCTCTTCATTCCTGCACCAGCAGGCTCAGGAACAGTTTCTTCCCATCTACTGTAACCCTGCTTAACTCTGTGACCCAGAAAACTCTGTGACCCATCACTAACCATACCCCCCCACCTACCAGGGACCTTGTTGCACTACTCCCTTTGTACTACTCTGACACTGCCTTGCAAAGCCTGATAATTAAAG
This sequence comes from Esox masquinongy, assembly GCA_016801175.1. Taxonomy (NCBI): domain Eukaryota; kingdom Metazoa; phylum Chordata; class Actinopteri; order Esociformes; family Esocidae; genus Esox; species Esox masquinongy. The sequence goes on from JACXGI010009272.1 coordinate 12,060, forward strand.
TCTTATAATTAAAGTTTTCAGTTGTTACAGGTACATGTATACCTCGGGAACCTCACTGCTGCTATCCCTGCATTTCAGTTGCACGTGCACCTTGCACATTCAATTTGCCTCTTTGCACATTTAGTACCACCAACATTTGTGCATTTTTACAGTTGTTACATACACGTCTACCTTGGGGACCTCATTGCTGCTATCTCTGCATCCCGGTTGCACATGCTACCTAACTCCTTCAATTTGCCTCAATCGCACATCTAGAATGCCATTAAGACATTCCATCTGTATCTGCACAACTCTTATCCCACTTGTAACATACACTATACTTAATACTTGTAAATTTTCTGCCCTCCTCTATTTGCTGTCATTGCACATCTATATATTCCACGTGTAATATGCACATACTTAATACTTGTAAACACAATTTTCTGCCCTCTTCTATTTGCAGTTCTGGTTAGATGCTAACTGTATTTCGTTGTACTGTACTTGTGCTTTTCAATGACATTAAAGTTGAATCTAATCTAATCTAATAACGGCCATTTCCGCTATGACAGCAATAATTAAGAAGTTTAACTCAACTGGAGATTGTAAAAATTGTCTTGTAAGAGGGCATGTATCTATATTGACCCCACGCACAGTGAGAACGATGGTTCCAGTGGCCAAAGAATCTCCAAGAATCACAGCTGGAGAATTGCAAACAACAAAATGAAGTGCCTACAGTTTGCCGAAAGTTAACAGAATTTTCATTGGGACAGGGTTCAATGGTCAGAGTCGATCAAAAATAAAGCTTTTTAGAAACAAACACCAGAGGTGGGTTTGGTGTAGACATACATTATATATATATATATATATATATATATATATATATATATATATATATATAACCATGCAGAAAAGTATGGGTCTCTTTTTCTTCCAAAAGCCCTGGACAACATGTTTGGATACATCCTATCATGGGATCCAAGTACCAGCAGATGTGAAATCAAAACCCACTGCCTCTGCCAGGAAGCTTAAACTGGGCTGTGGTTGGATCTTCCAGGAGAACAATGATCCAAAGCACCCATCAAAATCAACACAAAAATGGTTCATTCACCACAGAATCAAGGTTTTGCTCAGTCCCCTGACCGAAACCCCATAGAAAACCTGTGGGATGACCTAGAGAGGAGAATCCACAAGCAGACTTCAGAACCTGAAAGATTTGGATAGATTCTGTATTGAGGAATGGTCTCAGATCCCTTGCCATGTGTTCTCCAACCTCAATACACATTATAGGAGAAGACTCCGAGATATCTTGGAAAAGCGAGATTGTACAAAGTATTAAATGAAGGGGTGCCAATAATGGTGGCACACATTAATATGAGTGAAATATTTGTTTTATATTTGTTTTTTTTACATTTAGACCCCAATAGAATGATGCTGTTTGTTTTAAAGAGCACATACTCTTCTTTAATTTAACACAACATTCTTAGAACTTATACATGAATATAATTTGTTTTCTCCCATTGTGTAGACACATCTAATAAAAAATCCCCTCACTCTTACTCTCCCTCTGCGAGCGCTGCACTCATTTGCCACTATACAATTTCTCTAATAGCCTCATAGACTAAGCAGATAGTAAGCAAGCTTCAGCAAGCAGTTGGGGTCCATTCTATGCTTGACATCGATAGAAACTAGAACAAACATCAAAGCGCATAAAGTGCATAAAATGCTGTTCTTTTTGATGAGATTGAGTGAGCAGTCATTCGAGGTCCACACATGGAAACAACTTTCACCAGAATATCATTGATTTAACCACTAAGTTTTTGGTGAAATACAACAAGTACATTGGATAAGTCACTAAAACATTAGATAACAGCAATTTTCCCAGTTTAGTCACTGTAACAATCTGTTAGTCCAAGAACAAACATTGTAAGACATGTTTCAAAATGACTCATTGAAGTGCTAAAGGTAATTTGTTACAGTACATTTCACTGTTTTCAAATTAAGCAAAAACTTTTACTGTACACTACATCACTGTATTTTCAATTGACTGAAATGCTTGCCATAATTACTATCCCATAATCGAAAGTGTGATCAATGAAGACATGTTCAGTTATTGATGCTAAAAAGCTTTTATTGCAACACAGGTTTCTCGTCTAATGAAATGTATGTAATGAAATTAATGTTTAGCACACAACACTAATTTGCATCAATTCTGTCTTCTGCATTTGGCCGTAAGTTCTTGTCACAATGGATATCTTCATAGTTAATGTACTGTAGGAAAAAATGTCTGGAATGGCGAATCCAAGCCTAGCATTGGTCAGCAGTGGTCTTAACATGCCTCATCCATGGCCTGAAGGAGAGTGACATGCTCATGGGGATGGTGGTCACTGACCTTCTATGATGAAAATAATTCCTTACCTGAAACTATTCTTGAACCACCTCTGCATGGTGGAACATAACATTGTCCCCCACAATGACATAGGTGACCCCTTCACCTCGACATGCTGGCTCATGTTATTGAGGAACTCAATTTGGTGTGCAGCGATGTAGGTCCCAAAAAGGGGCCAACATCCTGCCACCCCGTGGATGCAGACATCGAGAGATCCATACAGCTCTGGAAAAAGTTAAGAGACCACTGCACATTTCCTTTCCAAAAAAGTTGAAAAGGAAGGTTTTGAGTGAGGAACAGAAGGGTTAAAATTAAGAGGCTGCTGCAAATTGAACGCTTCTGTTACTCAAAATTTTCCTTTTCAACTTTTTTGGAAAGGAAAGAAAAAGGTGCAGTGGTCTCTTAATTTTTTCTGGAGCTGTATATTCCAATATGAATGCAGACATCGAGATATTTCCCCCACGCTGTCCAGGCACTCGGACTGTCGCTTGTTGGCCAATGAGATTGAGCCGACAACTCCGGGTGTTGGCCTGGTTGAAGCAAGCAAGCAAGCAAGTAAGTTTATTTATATAGCACAATTCATACATCGAAGCAATTCAATGTGCTTTACAAAGAAAAATAAAATATAAAATATATAAAAATACAATAACATAAAAACAAATACTCAAATTAAAACATCAAAACAAATTAAAACATCATAATAATAGAAATACAATAAGAAAACAAAGATTAAAAAAAAAGATTAGAAATGGGATAAAACATAGGAAGCTAT